>PVKA01001917.1:60192-135356 GCA_004027165.1 Ctenomys sociabilis | reverse complement strand
ACACACACACACACACACACACACACACACACACACACACACACACACATTTATGGGAACAAAGATCTCCTGTGTTAGTCTTCATCCACCAGCTGAAGCCTGTCATCTTGTCAGGCATCAGACAAATAAGAGTTTTGATGACAGAAAGAATGGCTGCATCGGGTGAGTGTCAGTTCTATTCTGCTGACTAAATAACGCCTTTTTGCTAACTGCTGAACATAACTTTTGAATTGTGCTCATTTGCATCTTGGCAATCTAAGAACAAATGCTGGCAGGACCTTCAGTAGAATACATCACACTCTGTGTCATGGCTTTGGACTTCCCAAAACTATTTTCAAATATGGGGTATGGTTACATCTCCTATTCATCATTGTTACCTTTTTAAAACGGCCTCACTATGAGGTTCAGGATGGCCTTGAACCCACTTGGTAGCCAGGCTGGCTTCAAACTCACAATGATTCTCTTGCCTCAGCCTCCCAAGTGCAGTCGGAGGTCTCTGCATTGCGTTCTCCCTGAGGCTGATGGAGAGGTTGGGAAGGATGTGCTCTGGGCATCCAGAGTCACTTCTTAACTAGTGAGGGGGTGAGAATAACCTTGGATGTGTGAAGTCCCTGTCGTCCGGCCTGATGTATTCAGTGAGTGTGGAGACTGGAAGTGGTAGAAATTATATTGATGCCACCCATGGGTTCTCCTGAGAACTGAGCCAGTCTGATCAAAGCATTGTATGGCAATAAAGGCTTGGCCAAGATTTCTTCTCTGCATCTGTTGCTGCTTTTCTGTTTTCTGATAGGTAGATTTTTTTGTACCAGGGATTGAACTCACGACCCTGTGCTTCCCAGGCAAGCACTTATTTATTCTGCTAAACTACTCCCTGGTACTTACTTGTGGGGGTTCTTGTTTGTTTTTTCCTGAATAGCTAGGATTATAGGTGTGTGCTGCTGTGTGCATCCTAAACATTTAGCTTACGGCAGTGCTACACATACATTTTAAGCCATTAGGATTAAATCTATTCCTTTCCAGAATTTTCTCCATGTGCTTGAATCTGTAGGTTTGCAGTGCTGGTCACTTTAGGACTTAGTCAAACAAGTGCAAGGCCTCTCTCACTTTTTTCAAATACTACACCCTCCAACGCATGTGGGCCTTGTTTCTTTTACGCCTATCATAACTCTGATCCTCAAACAAATGCAGCCTGTGGTGATGTGGGCTCAGAATGGCAGTTTTGTTCCTCCCCTCACATGCCTTGACTGGTGACTGCGCACGAGGTCACACGAGGTCACCTGTGCTGTGCCCTTTCTGCAGAGTAGTCAGTCTGTCTCAGCACAGAAGCACCAGGCACTGAGGCCTGTGGGGGGTGTTACAGAGTTTCAAAGTCTGCAAGTGAGTGGGGCTCACCAGGAGCATGTGGCTTAGCTCATGCTGCTAAATGGAGCCTCAAGATGAAAGCCCCCTGGGAGGCTGCGAACAGTGCAGGCTCAGGTCTTTCCCGGAGTCATCTGCTTCCTTGGAATTGGCTGTATGTCTTCTAAACAGGGAGAAATTAAGATCATTTTGTTCTTTTTTTTTATGTATTTAGTACAGAGTCTACAGGGTCTCAGTGCATAGATCAGACTCATAGTGATCCTCCTGTTTTCAGCCTCCCAAGTGCTGGGATTACAGGCGGGCACCACCATGCCCAGTCTCACTTGAGATCTCAGGCACCCTGGGGGCAGGGCTGGCAAGATCGTTTTGTTCTTGTTGAACACTCATACTGTGTAACACCACTCACTGCTCTGCTTCTTTGGCGGCCCCTTTCCTTCTCCCCTCCACCCCTTCCCGCTTTCCTCCTTCCTCTGCTTCCCTTGCTTTCTGTGTTCTCTTTAGCGACCTGCATTCTTTCTCCGTGTGTCCCTGTGTGCTGTTGCCTCGACCAGCTTTCTCTTCCACACTGATCATTCCCACTGTCTTCATGGAGCATTGTCTGGCAGGAAGCCCTGAGCACATGGATACCTACTAGTCTTCAGCAGTTAGATCATTCTTGGGTCATACTTCAGGCTGCCCCTGCGCTTAAGTGGGCATCTTACTCCTACGATTATCCCTGGCACTGTCGCTGAAACTCTTGTCTCTTGTCTTTTCCATACTGATCACCTCAGCCACTGTCCTGGAAGCCCATAGGAGGACAGGTCCCGCCCCTCAGCCTGCCCTGGGAGTATGCGCCGCACCCAGGACTCCCTCACGTTGCCCTCCTCTTCCGTGGCAACCCTGCTGTCCACAGGGGCCCTGTTTCCACTGTAGAAAATTCAGATTTGGCTTCTTGGACACTTTTGTGGGCTCCCTGGCCTTGTCTCCTGACCCCAGCCTGTCCCCTTCCTAAAGACACATAGATGCCACCTCACCAGATGCCCCCCTCTGGTTAGGATGCCCTGCCCTGTCTCCACCCTCTGCCCACAGATGTGGCCTCTTCCTGCTGCACTGTAAGCTTCCTGGGGCCACAGCCAGTTCTTAGGACCTTGGGTCTGAGAAACAGCACAGCGCCTCTTCCATGTGTGGGTCAGTGGGCTCACAGCTACAAATGTGTTCATTATTTCTCCTAACTAAAACATACAGATTTCTAACTACTGAAGGAAATAGCTAAAAAGCAAAGGGAAGAGAATTTCAGCCACTAGTTCACTGTATCATGTAGCCTTTCAGCCTTTTCCCCTTGCACTGATTAATGGGACAGCATCGTATTGTGGGAAAGAGCGCAGCTTTACTGCATTTACTTACCGGAGTCTCCTTCCTTCTGCTGACTATCTGCTTGCCTGCATGTAGTGAAGCATGCATTACTATTATAATGATCACCAAAAGTCATAAAAAGAAAATCAACTTTCCTACTGTATTCACTTCCCAATGGAAACATACCCTTTTCCTAAAGAAAAAGGAAGGCTGACCTCATGAAGGCTGACCTCACTGTTCTTAAGACACTTTTTTTAGAAACGAATGAATTCAGCTGACCTAGTTGACATGTGTGAAGTCTTTTACCTTAGTTAATGTGTAGTGTTCTGATCAAAATCCATCTTGCTTTTAGTGGAATCAGGGCAAAATTTGAGTCATTAATGGCTGTTGGTTCCTGGAAGAGCTCAGTGTTGAAAGTTTGTTGAAGTCTGGCGCTTTTGGGAACAAATTAGGTTCCACTCAGCCCAACACACAGTTCAGAATAGAAACCCTGCACCTTAAGTACCGCATCTTAGTATGTTATTCTATAATCTTGTCTTTTCTTTGTGCCAGGCTTTGAACCTGGCACTCCAGGGCCGCATTGCACTGCATGTTGTTTGAAGGTGAGAGTATTGCTAGTGAAGAAAGAAAAAGTGAAAGGTCTAAAAACCCAGAAGGAATTTTTTTTTTTTTTTTTTTTTGTCTTTTTGAGACAGGGTCTTACTATGCAGTTCAGGCTGGCCTTAAGCTCACTTTGTAGCTCAGGCTGGTCTCAAACTCACAACAATCCTCCTGCCTCAGCCTCCCAACAGAAGGAATTGTTTTAACTCCTTTCCTTTCCTGCTTAATACCAATTTTGCAAAACTAGGACAAAGGCTGCATGCGTATTGGTCATTTGTGTACATAAATACATTCACATCTGTTTTTTAAAAATATCATTTTGAAGTTGCATTGCTTGCTCTTCATTCCTTTCCTGGTCATTGTACTGATTAAAATCCTAGAAATCTGTCACTGTCCAGAATTACCTTATTAAACATTATCTCCTAGTCACTAGAATAACCAGCTTTGGCCAGTGTGGAGTTAATCATTGACTCTCCAGGTTTCCTACACTGGTGACAAAGAGCCCCCTTGACAAGCAAACACTTCTCCACAGCCCGAGGAGTCCCTGAGGGTGTCAAGGCCGTTGCCACCACAAGCCGGTCAGACCCACCGATGGGTGTCACACACAGTGTCTGGGAGTAAGTACGCAGAAACAGCAGCACAGGTTTACCACTGTGCCGTTTCAGTGGCCAGTGGCCAGCTGTGGTCTGGACTCTAGAATCTTCCAGTGAGGTCTTCTGAGAATGAGGCTGCCCACACAAGCCTGGATAAGTGTGTTGTCTCTGACCATGGCTGATTTGTAAGTTATCATAGGTGTAGACAGGAGAGCAGGCGACTCGTATGTGTACTTTGGTGCCCTTTGCAGTCTCTGCCCTCTACTGAGGGTCCCGAGTTTTAGTGCCTCAGGAGCCAGGCTGAAAATGGGGAGAGGGGACGGAAGATGGGGGCTGGTCAAGCCCTGCCTGGGAGTGGTGCCCCTCTCTACCTCTGCCACATCTTTCTTAGAAAAATACAGGAATGTTCATTGTATGTGTCAGATCTCCTTGGCTCTTAAGTATTGGTTGCCATTTAATTTAAGAAAGGGGGACTCCAACAGGCCATGGAGTACAGATCTGCCCTGAGTCACAGAAGAATCTAGCCTCAGCCCCAGCATGGATATTAATATAACTCTTCATACTTTTTTTTGTCTCTTTTTTACCAGTACTATTTATTTTGAGCAGTGATTCTTAAGAGAGCTTTGATACTAGTTTTGGTAAAGCAGAACAAGGTGGTATAATTTTTCTAGGTGTGTGGAAGTAGAATAGACAACTTTTAGAAGCTACATTTAAGGGCCAGCCAAATAGCTCAGTGGATTAAAGCATGCCTGCAAACAGGCTCAGGGGCCAGGGGCTTAATCCCCCAGGCCTGCCATGCCAGCCCTGCCCCTGGGGCATACTGAGCTGGCATGGTGGCACATGCCTGTAATCCTAGCACATGGAAGGCTGTAAACAGGGGAATGATTATGGGTCCAATCTGTGTAGTGAGACCCTGTAAACCATGTAGAACCTTAAGGAAATTAAAAATAAGGGGGGGGAGGAAAAAAAAAACTACATTTAAGGTGGAGAACACGGGGGCTTCACATGGATGTGCACTATGACACACGCCTGAGTCAGACTAATTACCTTTTTTTGGTTTTTTTGAGACAGGCTGCCACTGTGTGGCTCAGGCTGGCCTTTAGCTGTCTTCATAGCCCAGGCCGGTCTTGATTTTACAATCCTCCTGCCTCAGCTGGGATTACAGGTATGCCCCATCATACCCAGCTCCCTAATTAACATTTCTGTCACCTCGCCTTTGGCAGCAATGGGGGAGGGGGCCCTAACTAGCAAATTTCAAGTACAGTGGTTCCCCTTTATTTGCAGTTTTACTTTCCAAGGTTTGTTCTCTGATCAGCTGTGATTCTGAAATATTAAGTGGGTTATTCTGGAAATAAACCTTCGTAAGTTTTCAGATGCATTGAGTTCTGAATGAAGTGGTGAAATCTTGGGACCTTCCCAGGCTGTCTGGCCCAGGATGTGCACTGTCCCTTTGTCGAGTGCATCTGGGCTGTGTGCACTGTGCTGTGGTTCCTTGGCACTGCGTGGGGCGTCCCATGCACCACCTGATGCTCAGGTCTTCCCTTCAGGACCACTGCATAGCCGCCTGGCCCTGTGTCCCAGCTCTGTGTCATCTGCCTGCTTGTATCTCCTAATGTTGGATTGTATTGTCTTACATCATGGTGAGGTGAGTACAGTGCAATAGGACGTTTTTGTCAAGATAGGTAACAGAAAACAGGGAGATGGGTGCTTTGCAAAAAGGAAAGAGTCCTCGTTGTGAGGGAGGAGGATGGAAAGAGAATGAAGATGTGCAAGTGTGAGCATTGTTGTGTTCTGTGTAGGGTTTGTGCTGTTCAGTCACAGCTGTGTTCTGAGACCTGAAAAGGTTTTCCTCTGGGTAAGACAGACCATTGGAGAATACCATGTCTTTAGCTGTAGCCTCATGGTCATACCATAGAGCCAAAGCAATGTATTCCCTTGGTATTTCGTACGTTTTCTTTGCAAAGACACCCTGAGTCTCTTAGAATGGACACAATACTAGGCGTTACTGATGGCTGGCTTCCTGTAGGGTTGTTCTGAGCTCTGGATTCCTATGGAGCTCTAGAATGCTGGAATTGGAAGTGACCTTCCAGAGCAAGGGAGACGGCCTTTCCACAGAAAGACTTCTAGCCAGACCCTGAACAGGATTTGGAAAGGTGAGGGCTTTCAGACAACAACCTTTACAGTAAAGATGCTTTGCCCTGCTGGACTTCTGGGACTCTTTGCAGAATGGAATTTCTGAAAGTGTAGTCTGTAACGCAGTTCAGTAACTTAAAGTCTACACATGGCCCTCAGGCTGTGTGCTTGTACTTGAGTACTAGGTCTTGTTATTTCTCTCTTCTTTCCTTCCCTGCATGTCCTCTTGTGCATGTGTGTTCTCTTGCAGGAGGGGGTTAAACCTGGGCCTCACACTTGCTTTTCCAGTGAGTAGTACCCCAGCCCCCACTGCTTAGAACTTTGAGATGAGATGAATAGTGTGTGGGTTGTGTGTGCTGTGCTTGTCCCGGGTCCTTTTCTGCCCAGTCTCAAGGCCACTGATGGGAACATCATGCCTCATCTTCTCCTGGGCCATCTTGTCACCATCATATCTGGTTAATGTGTTGGCAGGAGTTCCAGTCATTATAAACAAAGGGCTTTCTGAAAGATACACTTAAAAGCAGAGAGCACATCCTTGCAGATTTAGTGCTCCTGATGCCCATAGATTTTACTGTTTTGGAGATTCAGAGATACAGGAACTTTCCTAAAGCCTTCAGCTTGTAACAGCTAAAATCAGTTTGGGAACTGAGGCCTTTGACTTAGAAATGTGTGTGGGGGGGGGTGTTTGTTTTGCTTTGTTTTTTGTTTTCCTACCACTATATTTTGTAAAATATAGGGGAGCTGACTGTTCATGATGGCACACTCTGGTAATCCCAGCACTAGGGAGGGAGAGGCAGGAGGATCGCTGTGAGGTATAGATCAGCTGGAGCTACAAAGAGAACTCAATGCCAGCCTGAACTTCGTAGTGAGATATTATCTCAAAAAGACAAAAATAAGTAAATAAATAAAAGTAGGGGAGCTGTACATGTTGGTTTTTGGGACCATTTTTGGGCTGAGGTGGGAAGATCACTTCAGTCCAAGAGTTCAAGACCCCATCTTAAAAATAAATAAAAAGGTATAGAGGGGCTGGCAAGATAGCTCAGCAGACTACAGTGGCTGCTTAGGCAAGCTTAAGCACAGAGACCACGGTTCAATCCCTGGCATCGCATGCTGCTTCAGCCATGCCCCCAGGGTGGCTGAGCAGGCCAGAGTCTGGGCATGGTGGCACACACCTGTAATCCCAGCACTGGGAAGGCTGAAAGCAAGAGGATCACCATGAGTAGCAACTGTGTAGTGAGACCATGTAACAACCAAATATATTTTTTAAAAAGTAGGTGTAGAAAAAGAGAACGGGCTGACTAGATAGCTCAGCAGACTAAAAGCACCTACTTAGGCTGATGCAGGGGCCAGGGTTCAATCCCAGGGCGTGTGCTGGCCATGCCCCTAGGGCTCACTGACCTGAAGATTAAGACGGGGTGTCATCCCACCCAGCATGGGTGGCTTTGATCCTTTCTTTCCTGCCTGGTTCCTTCTCTGCCCACCAAGTCGGGCAGAGACACCCAGTGGCAGTGGGCTTGTGCCTAGTGTGGCAGGCTGGAGATCTTGCTTCCGGCCATCGCTGCAGCTCCAGGCGGGCCCGAGTGCCTGCTTCTCTGCAGTCCTGGCCGCGGCAGAGGGCTCTCCCCAGGGCCCTGGGCCCTTTCTCTGGATGCCCAGTGCGGCCAGCAGTACAGAGTTCTGCCAGTACACTGGCTTTGCCTAAGGCCCCTCTGGACAGTGCTGCCTCCCAGTGGACTCAGCACCCAAGGCCACTGTGGCCCCTGGAGCTGTGACGGCTGCCAGCTTCTACCCCAGGCTTACCTTTTTCCTCCTTCATGCAGAAAGAAAGGGAAGGAGGGTGGGAGGGGAGGAAGAAAAGAGGCAGGCAACAGTGAACCAGAGCAGATGCAGCAGCCCGAAGTGAAGGAAGGGGCCAAGGTGGAAAGCGCCCTGGTGAAGGGGTGCAAGGCAGGGCCCCTGGGCGGCCTCCCAGAGCTGCATTCACTCTAAGCCTGTGGAAGACAGCAGGGGCCTTCGCTGCAGTTGCTAAGATGACCGTGTTTGCATTTTAAGCTTGCTTGTGCCCTCCTGAGGCTCTGACCATGCTTCCAGGCCCACCTCTGGGCCCTCTGAAGGCAATTTGTGTTTCCCTGTCCCATCACCCAGTTGTTGTCAGGAGTTACAGACCCACCTATGGCACCTCAGGACCAGAAGCCACTCCGAGGCTGGCTGTGTGCGGGCTGCTGATTCATCCACAGACTGCCACATCTCAGCCTCCCAAAGTGGGGACTGCCATGGCTGGGTGCTGAGGATTTCCTCTTTCGTTCAAGTGGTGGGGGGACGAGACCCAGAAACACCACCTCCTTCCAGAAAGTGTGGAGCCAAGTTTGCTTTAACAAAGGGCAGTTACTAGAAGATTAAGAAAACCAAAATAGAGGATTTACAGAATGTGGTGGGAGGTGCTGCTGGCCCAAATGTTACACCCTGAAGGGGAAGTGAACTCCGGAAGGGACCATGCTGAGGAACGAAGCTCCACACACTATTTTTAAAGGATGAGGAATGCTAGCGGGTTTCTGGCACACACCTATAATCCTAATTACACCAGAGGCTGAGGCAGGCGAGTCAAGAGATGCTGTCTCAAAATAAAATTTCAAACGGCAGGTGAGGTAGCCCACCTGGTGGAGCATTTGTTTGCCTAGTGTGTGCAGCCCTGGGATAGGGGATTGAAAGGACAGGAGCGTGGGATGGGAACAGTGGAGAATTTGTCCAGTAGACTCAGGAGGGGTAAGAGCTTGGGGTGTGGAGGGGGGACTGGGGTGGCTGCTATGTGGGGAGAAGAGGATGGAGCTATGGGAGGGTCTTTTCCTAGCCTAAGTCAGGTGCCTTTGTTGGACTGGATCCATTCAGTGAGCTGAAGCAACCCCTGCAGTAGGATAGTAGGGGAGAGAAGGGGAGGGGTGGGGGAGGGGAAGAGACAGAAAGATGACTGCGGCCAAGCCCAGCTGTTTGGAAGAGCAGGAACCCCGCGCCTAGGGGTGCAGATGGAGTGAGGGGAGATAGGCCTGGAAGTACATGAGCCAGGAGGGGCCAGGGGAGCTAATCGAGCATCCTCATCAGGAAGCACTGGCAAGATGGAGGGCAGAGGGATGAGGAGACTTCGTGACCTGACGTCTGTTCCCAGAATCCGAGGTCGGGTAAGTTCGGGAAACTCACAACTAGGAAAACCCCATTAGCCAAAAAGAGCTATTCCAAGAATTACAGTAAGTAAACTTAAAGCAACTGTCATTCAGAAAAGAAAATGTAGTCATATCCTCTTCCAATTAAATAGTATAAATAACAAACAAAACCTAGAGACTGGAGCCCAGCAGAGCCGGCAGGAGGGCCAGCTACTCCTTCCATTGGGAGCCTTCGCAAAGTAAGCAGATTGAGTCCAGGTGAATGTTTACTGTCTCTTGTAGAGCATATCCTTTTAATTCTTCATTCCTTCCATAGAATGAAGGCCTTTTTCTTCTGAGGCAGTGGGGGCTCCTTGTGAGAGGACCGGGGAGTGTTCTGTGGGAAGTTCTCTTTAATGAGGAAGTCAGGGCTCAGAATACAGTATCTAGAGAGAAAAGAAGAGAACCTTCCTCTCAGGGTGCCCTGCTGCAGAACTTACCCATATGGTTTCCCACCTCGTTTTACTTGAGGCAAGGAAAATTGTATGGACAGGGGAGCTCTGTCTTCCGTGAAAAAAGCCACTGACTGAGACGTGAGGGGAGCCATGACGGCTGCCCTAGCACTTCCCATGTGAGAGCACAGGTTCTGGGGATGGAGTCACATGCCAGCCAGGGAAGCATGGGACCAGGACAGGCGCTGAGAAGCATTGCCACCTGGCCACCAGGCCAGCTCTCTGAGGT
Source organism: Ctenomys sociabilis (assembly GCA_004027165.1). Classification (NCBI taxonomy): domain Eukaryota; kingdom Metazoa; phylum Chordata; class Mammalia; order Rodentia; family Ctenomyidae; genus Ctenomys; species Ctenomys sociabilis. The sequence continues at coordinate 125,464 of PVKA01001917.1, read as the reverse complement.
ATACGAAGCCTCAGCAGTAGAGTTCGAAGCCAAGCAAGGAAGTGACCCACGCTTACGTGAGATAGGTGGATGGCGGCTGGTGCTGTGCTCCTTACAGTTCAGCAATTTTAAAAAGGCCATCAGCGTGAACTGAGTGGGCCTTCCTTTCTGTGGGGCACTTGGGCACCATGTTCAGCCTCACAGAGCCTCAGCTCCTTTATCTTTCCGTTGGGCACAGATGCCCTTCCCTCAGAATGTTGCTATGCAGTGTGAGGACCTGGTGGCTGGAGCCACGTTGTCCTCAATAGCACTGACTCATACAGGTTGCTTGTGCCATACCGAGGTGTTTGTGGTGCTGGGCCTTTCTTGTGTGACAGTTGGAGAACACCTCCTCCTCCCTACAGACCCCTGCTGTGGTCAGTGTGGAAGCCCAGTGCAGAGGACAGCCTTGGCTGCTGGCCTCACCACAGCTCCTAAGCAGCTCATATGTGCGGATACCTTCCATGCCTGAGTGGCAGGGCCTGCGTCAGAGTGCTGCAGTAGCAGCACACCCAGCTGAAGTTGTTCTGCCCCAGAACAGTCCTGTAAGACTGAGAAATACTCCCAGCATGCTTGGGAAGGTTCCCTTCAGGGATGGTGAAGAGTAGGGGGTGTCACCCTCTCCTGTGGGATGGCCTCTGTCAGGGCCACCTGGACTCATCTAGGAAGCTGTAATGATGGAGAGTGGGTGTTGGACAGAGATCCATCTCAGGGCTCAGGCTTTGCTCCTGGCTCACAGGAACCTTTTTGTGTTTGCCGTACTGGAATCTTTTCTGCTGTCACTATGCAGATATGTCTCCTTTCTCAAAAGTTAGAATGATATGTTCTTTGCTTTGATCTACTCCAAAATACATTTAATACATATCAAATTTTTAAGTATAGGGTCAGGGAAATAGCTCAGTAGAATTAGCGTTTGCCTGGTAAGCGCAAGGGCCTGATGAGTTCAGTCCCAAGTTCTGCCAAAATAAAAAATAAAAAAAATTTAAGTATAGAAAAAACTGAGTTAGAATTGTGTACTTTTATCCAGCCTGTCGGACTAGTGATTTATTTCACATTGTCTCAGTTCACGCTAGGGACTTAGGAGGACAGAAGTGCGGTTATCCGTCCACAGGATGGCCCAGTGTGAGAGAGCATGAAGTTCATGGAGCTGACCCGTGGGCACTGTTCCTGTGACGGTGTCATCACGGTTCTGGGAGCACATCCTGCAGTTCATTGTGTTGATGCACAGTGGAGTGGCGCTCGCACGGTGAATGCATCATGTTTATGACAGGACAGTCTTGGAAACACCTAGAGTGTTCAATTATAGCGGATGATCTCATAAACTACGGTAAGTCTACGTGGTAAAGTACCAGTGACTGGGATAGAAGGAAGGAGGAAACTGTCCGCTTACTGGGGTGGAAAGACATCAAGATACGTTGTTAAGTGGGGAAAAAAATGAGGTAGAGAACACAGAAATGAAGAGGGAAGACAAAAAGAGTACCCATCTGTGTTTATATCTGGTACGTACTCCTGCATACTCAGGAAACGAAGTGATCACGTTTATTTGGGAGGTAAGTCAGGATATGAGAAGAAAATGATGTTTTATTTGTTTTGCTTTTTTTCTTTTGAGACAGGTTCTCAGTGTATGGTTTAGGCTGACCTCAAATTCAAGTCCTTCCTCTCGTATCAATCTGCCAAGGAACTGTGGGCATGCACATAATGCCCTGCATGGAAGTGGCTTTTCAAATAATCTTGATAATGGCATACACCTGCAACCCCAGGAGGCTGAGGCAGTAGGAGTCTTTGAGTTTAAGGCTGGCTTGAGCCACATAGTGAGTTCAGCGAGACTTCACCTCACAAATGAATGTTGATAATGTTATTCCAAAAGTTAAAATAACTTAAAGATATGTATGATGAAGAATACTATGTCTTTTAACCCACTTTTCTTAAGCATTTTGATCAATTTCTCATGTAACCTTTTAGAGCCATTGTATTTGCCCAAAGCAGCACCAGTAGAGTGCATTCAGAATAAAGGTCAATGGCTATTGGTCATTGGGTTTAAGGAACTGTTTCTTGAGACCCACATTTTCAGGGTGGCCCAGAAGGGTGGACGTGTTGCCACTGCTGCAGTCAAGTGTGAGAGACGTTGAAAGCACAGCTCCCCCTGTTGGAGGACCTGGGTCTTTTCTCCTTAGGCCCTCTTCACCCTCCTGGGGAGAGGCCTGCACACTGCTGCAAGGTGATCTTTGCTGAAGTCTAGCATTGGAGCTTCAGCCCATGTAGGAGGACATAATCCTAAGGGCAGCGGGAGGCCGCCTTGGGAATGGAAACGGATACAGGGACCTGTTAAAGGGTAATGTCCGCATCTTAGCCCTACACAATCAACACACATATCCACGCCCATAATATGTTTGGTGACAACTTCCTTCAATTTGAAGAACTCTGAAAGGAAATACACCTTTAAAATATATGAAATTTATAATCTGAACTGTGGGAGAGTACATAATTGGAAAAAAGAAGCAACCACTTAGGAACAAATTTGATAGTAATTACAAACAAAAAAAATTTTGTTTGTTCCAATGTATTGAAAAGAAAAATGCTGATGTTGTGAAGCACAGAGCCCATTTACAAAAGAAAGCTCAGCTTTGGATGGAAAATAAGCTGGGTAAAACTAAATAGAGCAAACTTGTTTTACCCAAAAGATAAGGCTGTTAGGAAACATGTACAGTATGAGTAATAGCCTTTCAAAACTTGATAAGATCAGTCACTGCTATAAAATCATGTTCTTTGGCCCATTAATCCCGTTTCTGGGAATAATCTTCCTTTGATCTTAGCCAGAGGCCTAGAAGCACTTGGGAACAAATCCTGAGAAAATATCTCAAAGGATGGTAAAAGGTGTAGCCTGTGGAAATTCAGTACAGCATTATTCATACAAGGAAAGAACTCCACATGCTGAGTCTCCTGTAGATGTAGACATGGGCATACCATGGCCCCCTGAAATCCAGGAAGTTACAGCAGCACTGCTGTGTGTGATGATGCATGTAACGCATGGCCTTGCCCCAAGGACAAGGAGGGCCATACACCAACTGTGTACCCATGGACAGCTGGGGGTATGGAAACCTAGCCCAGTGTGGTCCTTTTTTGATGTCAGGATTGTGGGAGACACTTCTGTTTTTGTTTGTTCCTATTAATATTGTTATGACCTTTTGACATAATTATAAGTTCTCCATAATTACTGATAGTCAGCACTATCTCACACAGCAGCCTTTATGAGGCGTGAATCATTTTGTGTTCTGACACATGGTGCTTGCCTATTCTGTGGTGTAGGACAAACAGGACCTAAGCCTGAGAGGCCGCAGCTGTCTCACTCCAGGGGCACTGCAAGCGGGAACTCAGAGCTCCATTCTTTGCTCAGGAAGGAGCCACCTGCCCATTGGTGACACCTGGAGATCAGACTTCCTGTCCCAAATGTGTATGATATCAGCGGCCAAAAGGATAGATGAGATAGGGGAGGTAAGGGGAAGGGAAGGGGACATAAGCAGGTTGAGGTGAGTTCTGAGCTAGCTCCCCCAAGAAATGCTATCACCGTGCACTGCAGAGTGGGCCAGTAACAGTAGAGATCGAAAATGGAAACAGAGAGGGAATTGCCTGCAAAGTACACTGCTATGCCAGTGAGATTAGGACTTTCTCAAATATTATGATAATAGCTAATATTAATCCCAGCACTTTCTAATGATAAGAGATGCACTGAGCTTGGTGGTGTAGGCCGGTAATCTCAGCACTCAGGCAGCACGATCACAGTGAGCACAGTGCCACCCTGGGCTAAGGAGTGAGCTCAGGGACATCCTGCACTACCTGAGACACTGTCTCAGTAATACAGTAGTAATCAGAAGTGTTTATTAAAAGCATTGCATAATAGAGCTTTGACCCACCTAAGGACCACTGGATTATGTATCTTTTCCTGGATTAAGTTCCAGGTCAACATTTTTCTTCCATGAGTACAAGTAGCCTCTCAATGCAAGGCAACTCAATTCTACTTCCCATCTTTTGATCTGTTCCTCAGGTCAAAGGACAGTTTAACAGTCAAAGTCTCTCAGGGCCTGCAGATGTTTGCTGTCAAGGGTTGGCTTTTATTTTCGAATCTTGGAAGTCTCTCATAAAGATAACCTTGTCTGGGGGGAATCTCCCAGTTAGCAAAATGAATTTGCCAAACAGGAAGAAGATGGTGGATACCTCCAGTCCTTGCTAGTACCTGTCTGACTTGGTGCTAACCCACATCGCACGTGTGTTTTCCAGGGTGGATCATCTGTATACATTCTTTGTCCAGTGGTCTCCTGATGTCTATGGGAAAGATGCCAAAGAGCAAGGCTTCGTGGTCGTAGAAAAGGAAGAGCTGAATATGATTGACAACTTCTTCAGTGAGCCCACAACCAAGAGCTGGGAGGTGAGAGCATTGGGGAACGCAGGCACCCTGGTTCAGAAAAGGAAGCGTGCAGTCAGCGATGGCGTCCTGTTCTGGCGCAGGTGCCTGGCTGCAAGTAAGGTAGAGCTACAGGACCGGGTAAGATGTGGGCTCAGCAGTCCCATCATCTCTGTCACGCTGCTCTCTGCCCGGGAACTCGGACAGCTCATGGCTGAGCAGGACTCTTTCAATCCTGTGATGTTGTACCACAAAACCTTCCTTTTGTATTTTTTAATCACTTAAACTATATTATAAAACTTGCTTACCCTGTGTCCTATGCAAAACTTGGTGGTGAGGGCTGGGGACTTAGCTTGGTGGCATAGCGCCTGCCTGGCCAATGTGAGGTCCTGAGTTCAATTCCTGGTACCAGAAAAATAAATAGGTGGTGAACTGGTGTGGCTGTCAGGCTGCACGCTCAGACATGTGCCAGGTACCTCCTGGAGCCAGGCCCAGGGCAGGGGGATGGTCGGGGTGGGCTCTGCACAACGTGTGTGCAGGCCTGCAAGGCGGGCAGTGAGCCAGGGAAAATAACAGCAGCTCCTCCTCCTCCTCAGCTCTGTGCCTGTCCTCATCCTCCTGGATCGCTCCAACTTCCTTTCCTTGTTTCCCTCTACAGAGAGCCTTTCTCCATCCTGGTCTTGGTCCAGGGCCAGGGATATAGATCAGCAGTGTAGTGCCTGCCTGGCAAGTGGAAGGTCCTTAGTTCAGTTCCTAGCCCAAAAGAAAAAAGGAGAAGAGAGGGGAAAGGGAGGGGAGGGGACAGGAGGGAACAAATACTTACAATCCCATGGAGGAGTTATTAGAATCCCATCAGGTTAATTCCATTCTACCACTTCTAGCGCAACCCACTAGTTGTGGGGAGCTGGGGGTCCTTACCCTAGCCACAGTGATGGAACAAAGGCTGAGCCTGGGTTTTATTCATGTATGAAGAAAGGAGACGCTTGAGGATAAGTGACAGTCTCTGGAGTAAGTTGTGCTGTGAGGTGGGCTAGGTAGGAGGCCTGAAATCCCCAGTGCAATATGCAGAGAGGACATGCAGAAGGAGCGGTCTACATCTCACAACTGAGTGTCTAGTGATTTGGGGTCCGTGCTTCAGCTCTGACATGTAATCTATCAGGCCCCAGGAATTCATAGGCTTTGAGGCCTCTGCCCCAACAGATAGCGTGGAGCACTGGTTCTTCACCCTGCATCACCCGAGCATGTGGGGGGTTCCTGGGAAACATTTGCCACCTTCAGAGACCACCACAGCCCCTTGGCTGGACCCATAAGCATTGCTTAAAGCCACTGAAGGGACAAGGAAAGTTCTAGACAGCTCTGTCAGTACCAGGACACAGAGCCAGGCTCTGCCAAGATGAACTCAGTGGCTCCTCCAAGGAGAGGCACCACGTGGTCCTCCACGCCTTCCTCTTCTGCTGCTCTCTGGCCCTCTGAGGGTTACTTCTTTCCTAGCTAGGATGGATGGTGTGCTTACACAGCCCCTCCCAGAACTCCTGAGTGCCTCTCTGCGCCTGCCTGCCCTGCTGTGTCTCCGCACACTGTCTGTGCTCCCAGGAGGGCAGACACACAGATCCTCCATGGGCCAAGGGGGATCACTGAGCCTCCGAGTTCAAAAGCAGTCTAGGCAACAAAGCAAAACCCCGTCTCAGAAACAAACAGCAACAGCAAAAATGAACCAGCCAGGGAGAATGATGCTATACATACCTGATTCCTGAATCCACCTCGGTCCTCAGCAGTGACTACAGGTCTTTCACATATCTCTAGTCACCTCCCATTTGTAACCTTGTGCCCTTCTCTGAAACTCCAAGCACCCTTTATGTCTGTGGATCCCCAAAGTGGCCCTTTCCTACATTTTTACAAAGAGGAGGCTAGTGGTCAAGAGTTCCTCACTTTCTCTCTCACTCCCCATGATTGTACTCTTCCTTTTGGGTGGGGCTGACTTCTATTTTGTCCTTGAGGGTTTACTCTGCACCACTGCTTTCCTTTGTCTTCACACTGCCTGTTTGTTGCCTACCACTCTCAGCTACACTTTTTTCTTTCACTATTCACCAGTGGCAGTCACCACTGATGCCACACACACCGCCCCCAGCATCACCGTAGACCTGATTGTCATCTTTGTCCCTGAATTTCCATGGCTGGGGTCTTCCAGATGCTGGTCTCCAGCTCCTTGGTGCCCTGAGGGCTGAGGTGGTGTGACATTGGCCTTCCAGGCTAGGGACACAGGAATATCAAGTCCTGTCCCCACCTGAAGAGTCTCTTAGGAGCTCTGACGCATGGAGCAAACAAAGCCAGAGAAAGTCCATGTCGTTCCTGAGCCCCACAGCTCACTCCAGCCCCAGGGAGCCAGAGCCCCGCCCTGTGTGCCCACCGATGCCAGAGGCCTCACCGATGCCCCATCTGGCGAATGCATGGTCACAGGCCACCTGGGTAGATGCACTTGTGTGTCACCAGGCAGGGTGCTTTGAAGTTATTAAAACTGAGATAAAGAGCCCAGCCTAATTCCCTGACTTCCTCCTCCCCCAATGTGTCCCCCACCAAAATTTCCCGATGTCAACAAGAGGCATAAGGCTATTTATTAGACAGAAATGTAAGCAGCACACTCACAGAAATGAGCTTGAGCTGGAGAGAGAGGGCTTGTGATCCGGAGCTTAATTGTGGAGTCCTAGGGTATCTCCAAGAGGGGTAACCAGGCTGTGTGTTCCGCCGTCAGTCTGTGTCAGGATGCAGTGTGCTTCTCACCCAGCACTGTCACTGAGCTTCCACCGGCCATCTTACAGTGTGGCCACTGTGGTGGTGCAGTAGTGACACAGGGAAAGAGACTCTGGACCTATCGGGTGTCCAGGAGGAGGAGTTCATGTTCTCCAAAACTAAACAATGAATTCTAGGAACAGCAGAGTTTAAGAGTAGGACGTATGTATTGTATTGCAGAAAGACAGCATCTGAGAGAGCAACAGAAGAGACCCGAACAGGTTGCAGAGAACCTTACCCTTTCTAGGGATTTTATAGTGCAAAAACACAAAGTCAGGCGGTCCTAGGTGGGAAACATGGGAAATCACTGGCGGGCAAGAGGTGGGACGAGACTGGTCAGCAGCTAAGAGTAGGAGTCACATAGCAGGTGGGCAAACCTCAGGCGGGGCCCTTCCTGTGGAGCCGGGTCAGTGGCTCTTCTGGCTTCCTTGGGTGATGAGTACCAATTAGGAATATGAGCCCCTGACATTTATCCTTGGGGATCCCATATGTGGGTGTACTCCTTTCTAATTGTCCTGGGTTCTGGCCCTCAGCAGAGATCCGCCTCCCCCTCAGGCGCAGGCAAGGTCTTCTGCACCTCCTCCTTCGAGGCCAGCCCTGTCTGGCCGCCTATAATATTTCTGACCGATTTAGCTCTCTATAACACTAGCACCACATTTGTTGGAGTCGCCATACCTGCAAGGCGACATCTCAAAACGTCATAGGAAGATACTGACAATGGACCTGGAGGAGCTCTGTCTCCTTTCTGGCCCATATCATCTGAGCTGCAGACAGAGGGACAGGTGGTGCTTGGTGGCCATTAAGATGGGTTTAAAGGGCAAACCTCAGTTGGCCACAGCACAGGGAGGTGACCCCTGTGATACCCAGGTTGGGGTAAAGCAGGGTCTTGTCCCTTTCAGTCCCTGACTCCTCAGGGATGAGCACAGCTGTGGAGGCTGTCTAGCTTGGTTGGGGGGGGGGGGTGCTGCCCAGGTAACTGCCTTTGAGATTCAAACTGAGGTGGGAGATGGAACCTTCCAAATGGAGATTTACCAGAAGGTTCGGGAAGGAAACTGAAAAGGCTGGGCGGGAAGCTGGATTTGCCCAAGAGCAACTGGGAAGAAAAGTAGAAGGAAAAAAAGCTCAAACAATAGGGTTGAATTGTACTGCTAGGAAACCACCGGTTTCAAAGGTGAAAGTGTCATTTTACAGTCTCCTGCTCCTCCAGGCAGGAAGTCTGCCTGCTCTAAGTCCTAATTTGGGTGTGTTCCTGTGGAACTGTTGAAACCCCTCCTAAGGGAAACAGAAACCTAATCACTCAGGAAGTCAGATACTTAAAAACAGTTGCAGCCCAGTGTGGCCGCAGTGTGGAGACTCTGGAGCCGACCTAGTCCTCCCTGCAGAGGGAGCAGACCGCTCCCCGCCATGAGAGGCCGGAGGCTGCCTGTGGACATGCAGATCTGCTACTATGCCAGGCCGGACCAGGAGCCCTTCGTGAAGGTAGGCTGGCTGGCATGCGCCTGGGGACAGCCAGGTGCCGGTGATGTTGCTCCTGCAGCTCCCACAGGATGGTGCAGGTCTCTTGATTCCTTGTAGAGGTGCTGACCTGCTGGCCGTGGTGCCCCCTCCCTGACATCTGAAGTTGGCATTCGAGATCTTTCATTCCACAACCTTATCTGTGTGCTTATTAAAGTGGGGAGTTCACCCAAACCACAGGGCTTTAGGGAGCGCATGTAAAGCGTGGCTTTTGTGATACTTTGGAAGTATTTTCTCTATAAATTCTCCAGAAGATGGTACAACTTATCAGCTTATTTTCCTGCCAGAAATCTGTCTCAGATAATAGCAGGCGCTCTGTATGCGTCATTGTGCGGTTGGAAATTGAGTAATACTTTCTCTGACAACTTTCACTAGGTGTAACATCTGCTTTTGCTCCTTAGTACCAAAGCCATTGTTACTGCTTCCTGGCCGTTCTGGTGACCTGTTTTCTAGTGGAATTTAACTTTAAATAATTTAGTGATTTATCCAGCATATATGAAGGGAAAATAGATTTTAAAGTGAGGATGACTTTGGTAGTTCATAAACATAGCTTCAATTAAATAATGAATGTGTACAACATAATGTTTTTCAGTTTAGAAAGGAAGAATACTTTCTATCATTTCAAACTGTCTATAAGACTCATAACCTCGCTACGATTTAGAGTGGATCTTCAGGCCTCTCATTCCTGGCAGCTGTTGCCATGTATTATTTCTATCAGACGTGGTTGCTAAGTGCACAACCTTGAGGGAAAACAGCAACCTTGATTACAAGCTTTCCTTATTGTTCCAAACTCCATATTTATAGAAGACTTGCTCCCTGAGGGCTCTCTAATTATTTCCTTGAATTTAGAAGCAGGCTAACAAGGAATCACTGCAATAAGTATAAATTTGCAAGAGTATAAATTACACCAGCCAGTGATAAGCAGCTCTCTCCAAGGATGGAGCAGTCAGCTGCAACAGAGTCGGGAAGTGTGTGGCTTTCTTTAGTTCATGTGTGTGGAAGGCCCGCTGTGGGGCCCTCGGTTCTGCACCTGTTCCAGATCTGGGAAGTCAGCCCCTTCCCCAGAGCTCCCCTTGGAACTGATGAAAGCAGGCAAGGTAGGACAGGTTGGTCAAGCTGAGGACCAGTATGTGACCCTGTCCTGGGCTGGTTTTATACTCCACTTAGATCATCACTGTGGAGGAGGCCAAGCGCAGGAAGAGCGCATGCAGCGACTTCGAGGACGAGGAGGAGGCGGAGGGGCTGCCCGTGCTGCAGCCGCACAGCGCGCTCCTGGAGAACGTGCACGTGGAGCAGGTGACTTCCGGGTGTGGGCCTGCTGCTGGTTAGAGCTGCATTTGCCCTGGAGGAGGACGTGGCAGCCTGCAAAAGCCTGCCCTGACCCTTGCGTGTGTCTTAGTAGCCCTGCTCTACCTGTTGAGGACCTGAGCCACCCAGCTATATCCCAGTGGTGTTGGGTGGGGTGGCTCCAGGGTGAGAGTGGCTAGGACTCGGGAAGATCAGGGCAGCAAGCGCACTTCCTTGCTCTGTGAGAAGGAAACATCTGCCTTTAGGAGGGATTTTCCTTTTTCTGTGTGCTTTGTACTCTGTGAAGTCTTGCTGAATGATGTGAACTGTAACGAATGCACTCTCAGCTGACCCTGGTAGGGAATCGCTTACGGGTTCTGTCATCAGGTAGTTTAGTAACCTGAACTTCAGAGTCCATAAGGAATCCTCAGCTCAGCCTCCTCACGTCCAAAGCTGTGGTCAAATTAGCTGCCCCTGCGGGACTCCCTCAGAGACCCCAAACCGCAGCCCATCCTAGCCTCCTCTGATATCAGCCCTGAGAGATTTACATTGTTGGTGTTATGGCTGCTAAGGATTGAGGCAGGTGAAAAACAGGGTGGGGGTGCTAAGGCTCCCTCTGCCTGCAGCAGGAAGCATGTGCGCTTTCTTGCCTCCCCTCAGTGGGCAGCTGTATTTCCCGGAATAGCTCTGGGTCTGTGTAGGTATTTTTTTTTCAGACACAGTATAGTTCATTTGGCGTCAAACTCAGTGATCCTCCTGCCCCCGCCTCCCAGGCCCTGGGATTACTGGTGTGTGCCATCATGCCAGGCATAAGCATGAACAAAGAATAATTTTAAAAAGCAGGCACTGTTTAACAAATGTCAGGTTGAGGTATGAAGTAAGGTTTCCCAGGCCCTACTTGTTCATCTAGTGTGAGCTGCATGCTCAAGTGTGTGCTCATCCACTGCCTGGCATCTCAGCGATGGGCCCCCGTGTGACATTGCCAAGATACACACAGCCAGGCGGAGGATCACATTTCTTCTCTATGGGGACAAGTGTTGACTTAGGGAACCGAGTGTGTGTGAATTTGTGCTGATGAGTGAGCTGCAGACACTTGTTTTGTACCGCAAGTTTGTGTGATCTGTGCCAGAGCTGTCTGGTGACCTCTCCACCCTCTGCCCGGCAGCTCGCCCGGCGCCTCCCTGCGCGGGTGCAAGGCTACCCGTGGAGGCTGGCCTACAGCACCCTGGAGCACGGAACCAGCCTGAAGACGCTCTACCGGAAGTCGGCGTCACTGGACAGTCCTGTGCTGCTGGTCATCAAAGACATGGATAACCAGGTGAGGCCTGCACCTGGGTGGAGTGGGCGCCTGAAGGTCACCTCACCCCATCACCTCGCCTCATATGGGTTTTTCCAGTTCACTAGGGCTGTGTCACTCGTGTATTTTGGGGGTGAAAAGGAACTGAAATAGATGCCCAAACATGGTCACGTTCTACCAAGTTTTTTGTCCCTACGCCAGTCATGGATTAGAGAATTGTAATTGTATTCAACAAACTAAAGATGGAAAAACAGGGGTAAAGCAAGTCTGGGTTTGGAGATAGCTGCAGAATAAATTCAGGGCTGTTTGTCAGTAGCTAGGAGAGAGGCCACAGGTCCTGCCTGCTATGGCCAAGCCAAGAACCAGGCCAGGGGATGGAGCTCAGTGACAGGGTGCATGCCTGACGCACACAGGGCCCTAGATTCAGTCCCCAGCGCTGCAGAAACAACTCTTGTTACAACGCGTGAGTTTTCAATGACATTACTTAGAGATTCAATGAAATGTTGGAGAAGCTGGTTGCTGCCATTGATGACACAGGACCAGACACACGCCCAAGGCGTGTGTTGATGATTTCCTTACCTCCCAGAGTGGGCAGGCACGGGGAGCACCGTTGTCTGCCCTGAGGGAGCCCAGGTTCACCAGCCAAAGGGTGCCGTGTGCCAGGAAGTGGGGCTCTGTGAGCCACGGCCCTGGCCATGCTGGTGCCGGGTGAGGACACCTGGACTCCAGCTCTGTTCCCCACCCCTGCTGTCCGAAGAGAGAAATGTGATTGGGCTGCATTTGCGAACATAAGAGAACAAAACCTGTAAATTTATTTAAAAGTGAGTGGTCATGTTCAGGTTTCATGAAAAAAATCGAGCAGAGTGGCAGCACTGAGGAGCTCTGCAGAATTGGCCCCACCTGAAAACCGTAACTGGCAGAAATTGGAGCAACAGTCCCTTCGAGTCTCTGGAAATTGTCATAAGGGCATACACCAAGAGCAGAAATATTTATTTATTCATTCGGGAAAATGTAATGAATCTGAGTTAAGTGAGATTCTTTGGCACCAGGGACACGGCCCTGTCTCTGATTTGAACATCCCCCAGGTCAGGCTGTTGAAGGCTCCAGTCTGAGAACAGGCAGCAAGAAAGGGGGCCAGCCTCGGTGCCGCTCTGTGCAGGTCCCCCTGCCTCTTTCTTCATCATAAGCTCTGAGGTTTTATTTATTTATTTTTTTTTAAGAGCTCCCACTTAGTAATAGGTACTGTTTTACCTCAGAACCAGGTCTTGTCAGAACTCCTTCGGAAAGCCTTTCATGGGAAGGTTAGGCTTGAAAGCAGGTGATAGCCAGCTTTTCTTTTGGCAGATCTTCGGAGCCTATGCAACTCACCCCTTCAAGTTCAGCGACCACTATTACGGCACAGGAGAGACTTTTCTATACACATTTAGCCCTGATTTCAAGGTACAGTGGATGCCTCAGCGGAGGAATATATAACTTCTCAGTGTCACATTGCCAGCTAGGGGTGGGGTGACAGCAGCTCCCAGGAACCCCATGGGGGTGGGGGTTCTGCAGCCCCATCACAGTTTTATGACTACAGCCCATAAACTTAGGTCCCCGGCCCTGAGAGTGGCTCATCTGAGCTCTGGCTCAGCAGGTGTGCAGCCAGAAGGCCTTTCCCACATCCTAGCTGGTGGGAGGTATGGTGTGGACATGGCCTGATGGGTGGGAGATGCTGGGGTGGGGGGTCTTTACATGCATATGTGCTAGCATAGCAAAATGCCCTTCTTGCCAGGTGTGGTAGTGTGCACCTGTAATCCCAGCACTCGGGACGCTGAGGCAAGAGAATTGTTGTGAGTTTGAGGCCAGCCTGGGCTACAGAGTGAGCTCAAGGCCAGCATGAATGCATAGCAAGACCCTGTCTCAAAAAGACCAAGTATTTAAAAAAAAAAAAAAAAGATGCTCTGGCTGACTCCCCCCCAGATTAAATGGCTTGTTCTGTGTTGTGTTTCTACCCTAGGTCTTTAAGTGGAGTGGAGAAAACTCCTATTTTATCAATGGAGACATAAGTTCTTTAGAACTTGGTGGTGGAGGGTAAGGTTCTTATCACTACTGCTGTTTTAGCACTTAAATGGAAATAATCTTTTTTTAACACATGTTTGTAAATCATGGAGATTGCATCCCACGTTGAAAGCTGGCGCGCATGTGTACCCTCATTCTTTTCTTTTGGTCCTTTCTGTCCGGCTCCCTTCCCATATACAAAAGCTCCATCTCCCTGTTTGCTATTTCTGTTTTTCTCCTGATATCTCTCATTTTGCTCTCTATTCATCCTGTAGGTTTCTCCTGTAAGAGAACCCATGTGTGTTTAAGCTTGTATGTCTGGTTTACTTCATGTAATATTCTGATCTTAAAATGTGCCCATTTTCCTACAAAGGACTCAGACTCAGACTTTGTCACAAACCAGTGCTGCATTGTACACGAGCTCCATGGCTTCGTTGTCTGTTTGTCTGCTGATGGACATAGGCCACTTCCAGGCTCAGTGGCCATGAGTCGTGTGCTGTACCATGTGCGTGGACTGCTGTAGTAGGATGTCTTCTACTCTTTGAGATGCAGTAGGGTAGACAGGGAATGGCTGGGTCCAGTGGAGTGCCTCGTCCTCGGTTTTGAGGAATCTGTACAGCTTCCAGATCCATGTGCATAGGTTAACTAGGACTATAGACTAACACAGGAGGGTAAGAATGAGATCATGCCTAAAAGAGACTACTGCCTTTGTGTTTTAGGAAAAATAGGTTATTTGAAGGAAAGGAAAAGAAAGAAACCCTCACCTTGGGAGCACATTAGAGGTGTGCCTGTCTGTCTATTAAAGAGAGAAGATGGGAGGACGCTGTGTGAGAGCTTAATGCAGTCACCTTTTTCTCTAACCTCTTCGCAGGGGACGATTTGGTTTATGGCTCGATGCTGATTTATACCATGGGCGAAGCAACTCCTGCAGCACTTTCAATAATGATATTCTTTCTAAAAAGGAGGATTTCATAGTTCAGGACCTAGAAGTGTGGACATTTGAGTGAACTTCAGACTGCCTTAAACTATTCCATGACAAGGACAGTATTGGCACCGTCCTCAGCCGGCTGGTAGACGCAGAAGGCCCAGCCCCCGCCGCCTCATCCGACCACAAGGCTTTCTTTCTGCCGTCAGCTCTGAGCATGCTCACCTTGCAGAAAGACCCCGAAAGGTACGTGTGGAGGACAGATGCTGGAAGAGTTCTGCGTGAAGACTGGCGAAGAAGACTTGGTACTTCGCCTCTTCCAAATCCATATGAGGAATCAGAGTGTTCATAGATGTATGAGTTGAATGCAATTTTTATTTTTGGTAACTGTGAAAAAAATACTGTGGAAATATATACATGCCTTGTGTATTTATCAGCATACTTTTCATTACCAAAATGTACAGCTGTTCTTTGCCATGGTTAGTGTGATTTAGAACAATTGAAAGGAAATAGCACTTAAAAGGAATGTATGATTTTTTAAATGTCTTATTTATATCTAGTATATTGTCTAAAATGTGTTAGCAGGTTTTTTTTCTTTTTACTATGTCAAATCTTGAAATATACATGTTGTACTATGTTTGGGAAACAAATTTGTTTTATATAGTTTTATATTGATTTTCTTTTTTGCCCTGATTGTTTAGGGTGATAAATCTTAGTATTTCTGAACTTTTAAAAGCTCATGACCAAGGTTCATTGATTGTTTTGTAAGCCAGTTTTTTTGTTTGTTTGTTGTTTTTTTGGTCCTTAAAAGGATACATTTTAAATTACTTACCTTGAACAAATATGTGTAAAGCAGAAAATGCCATTTCTTACTATCATTGAGCTCATATTTATAAAAATGGCTACTTTTGTGAACTCAGATTTAGAGCACACCCTGCTTATGAAAAGAAAATGTTTTGCTGCTGCTTAAGATCATGTGTAAGTGCTGGTAACACGCTTTCCGCCCAGTGCTGCTTGGCACAGCCCGCCCCAGCTGCTTACGTTAGTGAGCAGGCCTCTATTTTAAAAGAGACCAGCTATTTTAATTTCCACATTTCTAAAGTCAAAATGTACAGTTGGACCAGTTGTCTTGGCTTCTAAATTCTTGTTTGGAAAAAAAAAAAAAAATAAAGAAATGCATTCATATCAAAATTAGAATTTTGAAACAACTGTTTAACTTTCAACCATTTTTACACCCTAACAAACTAACCAATATTATTGTCAGACTTATATGAAAACCAAAGATTGCTAATGGAGAAAAAATTGAGTAACAGATAAAGCTGAGAAGCGATTTGTCACAAATTATTTCCCCAGTGATCTTTGCAAGGAAAAATTAACAGGCAGTATTTACATGTCTTCATTTAAAAAAAAAAATTCAGACTATTCCTTTATTCTTCTACTTCGATTACTTGCCAGAGGACATACTGCTCAGCCAGCGACCTGCTGTCAGCCCACAGTGACCATGTGACACGCCCTTGGCATTTGGGTTCAGGTGAAGGCTGTGAGCTCTCAGCTGGGTGGCCCTGGTGTCCTCCAGGCCCAGTCCTCCTGCTGGGATCTTTTCTGAGCAATCCTGCAGCAGCTCCGCCGATCTGCTCCCTGGGCAGCGAGTCCTGTGAGATGTCAGGACTGTTGCATGGTGGCCATACTGACCATTCCTGCCATTTGCAGCCGTGTGCTGTTACCAGTCATTTCACAAAGAGTTCACCTTTCCTAGTGTGGCCACAATACTGTACTCCCGAGAGCATCTTCAGCTGTTGTGTTCTCTATTTAAAGCAGTATTGTCCAATTGGAAACATGTGAGCCTTCATTTATGGATACTGACTATATGTAATGCAGTGCTGCCCCAATATTTTCAGTAAAGGAACTTATGCCTTCAGAGTGCCTGTGTCCTGATCACTCATTCACTGCATGTTTTTTTTTTTTTTTTGAGATACCTTGACAAGATAGATTTGATAAATTAATACCTTGCAAACTGTTTTCATGTTTTGGTATCATAGAAGGTACATACAAGTTATTATACTTATAGACATTATTATACCATATGTCTCTTATCAGTAAATTAAGAGAGTATAGCTGTTTGCGTATCTTATTTTTTATACCTGAATTACATCAAAGATTCAATAATTAATACTTTCTACCTTGTTATTTTCCTAGTGGTTGTCCATAGTACAAGAAGCTGACATAATATCCTGTCCAACCACCATCAGTGCAACTCTTGCCTCTCATAGAATTAATTATGTGGAAGCATGGCGTTATCTATCCCAACTGTACTGTCCATACACACACATCATGATTCTTCCTTTCTATACCCCTTCCTTTGTCTACACCTGTCAAAGATGGGCACTCCATTGTCATTCAACTAATTTAGGTGCCTGAACTGGACAACACAATCCAACACAGCCCAGCATTCCACAATTGGGCACTACATGTCTCAGGGATGTTGCCAGTTAAGTTCCAGATGACTAAGAAAGCGAGTCATGGGGCTGGAGAGATGGCTCAGTAAATAAGCACTTCCCTGACAAGCGCAAGGGTTTGAGTTCAATCCCCAGTTCCACAAAAAAAAAAAAAAAAAGCGAGTCACACCAGTGCTGTGGCTTCCTGCTGCACATAAGCATGTGAGGGCCATATGGTTAACAGTGCGCAAATAGCATGCACTGGCATAAGAGTAAACACATTGATTTCAAAATTTCTATATTGCCACAAATGATGATTGTCTGAGCCACTGGAAAAGTGGCCCTGAGACTCTCACTTCTGCAGCGTGGCCACAGGTCTTCAATTTGGGGAAAAGCACCGTCTGCAGAACACAAAAGACTTTGAAGCCCAGTGTGGCAAGGGTCACCTGCACCAGACTAAAGTCATTCGATCTTGGAAGCAGGCGATCGACATCACAGGAGATCCCACACTCACTGCCGTGGGGCCCCCTGCCCCTGCTCCCTGGAATCTGCTCGCCTTGCAGTTCTCTCCTCTGTTCCCATAATGAGCCCTTTCACACATGACTCAACCCGCTTCCCAGTTCCTAAGAAGCACCTTACTGTCTGATTAATTTTCTGCCACCTAGCCCTAAAGAAGAAAACACTAAGCAGTTGCCATGCTCTTATTTTTCTTTCTTTTATTATTTTTATTGAAGAACAAATAGCAATGAGACAGTTTCAAGACAAATTAACAGGACAGATTCGACAAATCAATACATTGCAAAATGTTTTCATAATATTTCAGGCCATGCTCTTAAAGTGCTGTTTATAAGTCTACCTCAAAGGGCCTGGACGGGCAGAACCTGCCAGTGTTTTTTCAGACACTTTCCAGACGCTGAAGATGCCCTGCCATACTGCACACCATGAGGGGTACCCGGAGCTAGCGTGAGAGGTACGACTGCCTTCAATGTGGTTTCCCCTCACTTAATTTCTTCTACAGTTTTAGAAGAAACAAGCTTAAGAACACCTCTCCTTTTGAGAAAGGTATTAAAAATCTCTTAAAGCTTAGATGCCTAAACTATTTTTACTAATTGAATTAGGAGAAGCCTAAGGAGGTCAGAGTCAAGGGAAGTTCCAGAAAACTCCAAGCAAGCCACATCCCCTGTGAAAGCGCCTCTGACCACTTCCTGCTGTCCAATCACAGCACGGTGTTTTTTCCATTGTGGGGAAGCTTTAACCCAAAATTTGTCCTGTGTCCTGCACCTCCTCCCCTCCTCCTTTGGTCCACCGTGACCCCTACCAGGAAATGTCTTTCCTGAGAAAATTAAGTTTCCCAACTCACACCAAACACAAGGCCTCATTCCCTTACCATATGTTTCAGACTAAAATCTTTGGCTTCCCCGATCTTTAATCTGGTCACTGAAGACATCAGAATGGTACTCTGACATCAGCATGGTGTTTCTTGGCCAAATTTCTTTCAAGACCTTTAGTTTTGCATTCGCAGCGCCTAGTAGAACATTCTTCAGCGATGCAAATGTGTGTGAAGGTTGGCAGCTCTTTGATAGTTCCATATCATCCTGAGGGTGAGTGCTTGGAATGTATCTCAGATGACTTGACAGCTGGATTTACTACTTTATTTCATTTTAGTTTATTTCAATTCCATAACCAGTGGCTACCACTTGGAAGAGCACAGCTCTGGACCAAGGCTTCATCAGATTGTGAGCCCTAACCGGAAATGAACTTGAGTTCCAAGAACTCGACCGGCCTCTGCCCTTACCGATTCTGAGCATGTGGTGCCTCCTGAGGACTTAAGGGCTCTTCCACTCTTCAGGCTCTCAGTTTATAAAGCAGCCAGAGGGCAGGGTTCCCTGTGGATCCCCCTCTCTAATCAAAGGTAACGAAAACAGTTCCTAGCACCTAGGCCAGTGGTGGTGAACCTATGGCACACGTGCCGTGGCGGGCTGTTTATTCCCACTGAAAGCTCTATGAGGCCTTGCTTCGCGTACATTTCCCAGTGTAGGCATCATGCATGCGCTGTTCCTGTCCCAGACTTTACACTACTCATGACAGCTCTATAGGGACACTGAGTCCCTGGGATGCCCTCGTCCACAATGCATGCGGAGCATAGGAAGAAAAGCAACTCATTCCTTACACAGAATTGTGTTCCCATCTCGGAATATCAAGAATAATAAAAGCCCAAGCATGCCTCCCACAGTGCTGCCCAAGGAGCAGTTGTGCCTGCCCACTGTGCTCATCATGAGGTGTACACTCGGAGAGCCTGTCTGCACCTGGGGGAAGCGTTCAGTGTCAGCTTGTTGGGTGAAGGGCAATCGAGAGCGCCAGGGAGACACCAGAACAGTCCGGTGTGTCCTATGAGCCCATCCACCACGAGCTGCTCCTCTAGGGTTACAGGAAATCGCCCTGACCTCGCCCACATAGGCCTGGAGGGGACTGCTGAGCAGCACACACTTCTCGTTCTTCCCTCCTTCTTCCTTTCCTTCCTTTCTCTCACTCTTTCTGTCCTTTCCTTCTGTCCTTTATTCCCTTTTCTGTTACAAACAATTCTGAGTGCACTTGCATACCTAGAACCTAGTACTTTATGCACTATATATGTGTAGGATAATTTTTATCAGTGAACCAAAGAATATATGCACATTTTATTTTAGGAATTAACTTGTTAGCAAGTGTTGGTGGTGTACAGCCATGAGCCAGTACTTGGGAAGCTGGGGCAGGAACTCTGCTATTAGTTTGAGGCCGGACTGGGCTGCATAGTGAGCTCAAGACCAGCCTGCACTATCAAAACAAACAAACAAAAAAAGTGTTAATTATGCCTCCTCAAAAGTCATACAAAGGGGCGGGGGAGATAGATCAGTAGAACAAGCCTGCCTGGCAAGCACAAGGCCCCGAGTTCAATAACCCTGATACCTCAAAAAACAAATAAACAAAAAAAACCTCATACAAGCCTAGCAACTGTTAAGCAGTCACCTCACACCTCAGCAGTACTGCTTATGTCTAGCTCTTTATTTTTGTGCAAATGGTAGCTCATTTTAATTCTTGAATTGTGAATGACCTATGTGTATTGCCTACTTGTGTCTTTTGTGTTCTCTCTTGAACAGGCTATCCACATCATTTTGCTGCTGTTCATCATCTTACTGATTTATAAGTGCTTTGCATATTTAGAGTTAGCCCTTTGTCATATGTTGCAAAGATTTTGCTTAATTTATATATTTAAGATCCATGGTGGGCTGGCAAGATAGCTCAGCAGTCTAAAGCACCTGCTTAATCAAGCTTAGGCAAAAATGGCAGGGACCAAGGTTTGATCCCGGCACCACATGCTGCACCAGCCCCACCCAGGGTGAGCAGCAGGCATGAGGGGGAGCGGGGAGCAGGACAGAAAAAAGACCCATGCTTCTTAATACATAAGGAGGATTTTTTACTATTACCATTATTAATCACGTCTAACATCTGGGCCACAATTTTTTAGCTCCAGGTAGATTTATTCCATGTGTGTTTTAGCTCACACCCCAAATCTATTAATAGCATCTTCCCCTTCTCTGTGCTGTCTCACTCTCTCTGGCTCTGTGATGAGCCACACTCCTCACATTTAAGGGCATTTAGAAACAATCTCGGTGTCAGTTGTACTTCCAAAGGCCTAGAGTCATCCCTAAGTTATGCTGCCATCTTTAGGAAATGTCACAAAACAAGAGGATGCCAGGGCAAGGCCAGGTTGGAAGAGACCTCTTCCTACTCCACAGAGCCTTGTGCCCTGCCCCAGGGAGGAACAATTTGTGTGCTAGTAACAGTGCCAGAACGGGAGGAGGAGGAAGAAGAGGGGGAGGAGGACAGGGAACAGTTATTTAGCCTGACTGCCTCTTTAATATGCTGTATCTTATTTGATACTTCAAAATGAAAATGGAAGAACTCTAAATCTGTTTGGAGATGAGGCACTGTTTCTTCAGGAGGGTGGGTAACTTGCCTGATGTCTCAGAACTAATGAAGGTTAGAGCCAGGAAGTCTTTAGGTAGAACTGACCTCTTACCCACCACAGAGCCCCACCTCTGCCAGCTCTTCCCACATCTGCCTCCTGGTACCCACCCTCTGCTTCCCAGCTCAGGTGCCTGCATCCACAGCCTTCTGCTTAGGGAAGGGGGCATTTCAGTGGCCAGAAGTTCCTCTCAGGTCACCTGTGTCTCACACCCACATCCCAAGCCCAAATATAGCACAGGGTACCCTAGAGGCACTCAATAAACAGATCAGGGGTACACAACAGAAGTGAGTACCCGAGGGGTTAAGGGATCAGTCCAGTGCTCCCACAGCCAGGTGGGGGAGCTGGGGCTAAAGCACAGAGCAGATTCCCGCCTCGATTTCCTTCCACGCACACACAAGGCTGAACTTCAGGCATCCAAGTGTCATCCTTGGGATGCACTATGGGCAGGTGGGAAAGAGTGGCCCTGTAGCTCCTGGAGTTCCTCCCTGTTGGTAACAGATGAGGGGGAATGAGCCTCCCGGGGAAGAAGACTTTCTGCATTTTCAGGTCTCTTAGCAGCTGATAGCACCACGAAAACTTTGGGCCTCGGGTGTAGAACGTTGGCAGCAAATCCCATGCTGAGTATCCAGGTGAGCACTGAAAAATGGGTCAGAAGATCCCTTGAATGGGACGCTAGCTGTCAGCTGACAGGGCCTGGGAGGAGAGTGCAAAAGTATGTGGTTAGCTGGATTCCTAGTGCTGACTCATTGGGATCAAATTTAAGAAGGAAGATCTACCAGGTAGAGAGAGAGAGAGGTATTTGTGAAGAACATTTTTATAAAACAGGTGATAGAAGCAAAGTAGTAGCAGTATCTGACACCATATAAATATACAATAATTATCAGCTGGATCCTGACACCTTAGTTTAGCATAACTTACTAAACTCTCTGCCTCAGTTTTTTCATCTGCAAAATGAGAGCACATCGATACTGTGGAAATTAAGTAGGTGACTAGATGGGTGGTGCCACTGTGCAGTGATGTGCCATGTAATATTTTGGCCAATGGTAGACAGAGGATGATGGTACTGTGAGTTTGTATAACCAGTGATGCCATGGCCGAGGTAGCATAGAAGGACATCCTCTGATGTCTGCACACAAGGCCTCACCGAAGCACACTTCTTAGACTGTGTGCTGCCTGTAACTGCATCAACACATTTACCTCCCAGTGACATCATCTTTTCCTTTCTCATCAACACTGTGATTCTTCCTTTCTTTTAAATCGTAGGTGTAGGCCATTTGTGTGTTTTGTGTTTCATGTTCCCCTTCATGAGCAATCTACTCTGCCTTTGTTTATTCAGCTCTCTGTGGAGAGCTGCTTGTGACAAAAGTTTGGGGAGTCTGGCTTATGGTTTTGTGCTTTGGGGGCTATGTGGGTGACTGGCTTTGGAGGTCAGCATCTCAGCAGCTTCCAAAGTGACTTCATCACTTGCACAAATGAGTGTCCGTTCAACACCTCATGGCCAGCTTCTTTCCATCCTGTAGTAAAGACCGACAGACACAAGCCACACAGACACAGGTTAGAACTGCAGGGGCACTGGGGGTGGGGCACAGGGGCGGCAGTTCAGGAACCAGAATTGGAAAGCCTTTCTTTTCCCACGCACAGCCGCTCCTTGGTCCCTTCCTTGGCCCAGAAATTTCACACCCTTTCCAGCAAGTAGAAGCTGACAGATGCACGCAGTGGCAGCACAGCCTTATGTACTTCCTTTTGCTTAATCCTGACTGAAGCATGTCCATGCCTGTTTCTCTTCTACCTTCCCAAAAGCCTGCTATTGTTGAGGCAGTGCTGAAACAGCGAAAGGTTATTCCTATTTACTAGATGTAATCCCAAGAAATTTATCTATCTTCAGCTAACTTCTATTTAGGATGTAGAGTGTGGGCTTGCTTGCAGGTTAGCTCAGTTGTTTAAAGCGCCTGCTTGGGCAAACTCAGTCAGGTGCAGGGGACCATGGTTCAATACTCAGCTCCACAAGCCGCACCAGACCCCACTATTCAGGCAGCCTGAGCTAGCCAAAACAAAATCCTTCTATTTAGGATGCAGAAAAAAGGGACACTTACTGCCATGGCAATCTTTTAATCAGATTCAGAGAGAGTGACACGACACATCCTCACTAAAACAGAAGCACAAAATCACATTAGACAAGTGGCCCTAGCAGCTCAAAAGTCCACCTTGGCCAGCAATGGCAAAAGATTTCCTGGGAAATGCTCTGCATCTCTGGTGTTGATTGCAGAGCTGAAAAATGTATGGAATGAGATTATTCCATAGTGAATTAGTAAAGGAAATTAAATTTATATGGAATCCTGAATTTTTTAAAATCTGTTTGGATGTTTTCCTTGTTAAAAAAGTAATATATTTTCACTGATGAAAATATAAAATATTAAGGGCTGGCAAGATAGCAGACTAAGCACCCACTCAGGCACTACATCTTGCACTGGCCCTGCCCCCAGGCACACTGAGCTGGCCACAGAGACAGGGCATGGTGGCGCACGCCTGTAATCCCAACACTGGAGGCTGAAAATAGGAGGATCCCTATGAGTCTGAGCCATGTAGTGAGACCCTGTACCAACTACACATAAAAAAAGAAAATATAAAATATGCAGATGGTCAAGAAGGAAAACATGAAGTTGTATTAGAGATCACAGTGCTAATATATTCTTTTAGAATTTTTTTTTTTACCCATTCTCGTGTTTATTTGACAAACATGATTGCACTGAACACACTGCCTTGGACCCTGCTCACACTTACCCTGAGTGTGGACCCCCGCACTCCTCAGTGTTGAGGAGCTCAGGCCCCCTTTCTGACATAGGGAACCTCCAAATGACACACAGAGAAAAATGATCTCCCAACCTAAAAGGTATCTGGGATGAGTTCATGCTCTCTAAAACCAAAGAATGAATTTTAGGAACAAACAGAGTTTATGAGCAGAATATATTAATTGGGGGAAAGAAAGATCCCATCCAAGAGAGGGACAGGAATGGGGCATGACTGGGTTGTCTCCCGGAAGCTGTCTCTTCCAGGGATTTTTATAGAGGAAAACCATGCAGTGAGGTGGGTCTAAGGTCATGGAGTATATGGAAACTCACCTAGGTGGGCATGAGGTGGGACAAAGCTATAGTCAACCAATGAGATTACAAGCACCATTGCTCAGGTAAAATTGATTAAATCCAGCACCAAATGGGGAAATGAGTCACATAGCAAGCACGCATGAATATGGGACAGGGTCTCTTCCTGTTGGGGTTTGGGCTAGTGACTCATTTGGGCTCTTTCAAGGTGATTGGTATCTATTTGGAATATCAATCCCTGATGCCTATTCCTAGGGAAGTGTGTAGCTGTGTTTCCTCTTTTGTCTTGGTCATGAGATCTGGCCCGTGTAGGACTGTCTGTCTCTTCCAAGTTGCAAAGTCACCTTGTTTTCCATCTTGTCTCCTTTGAGGGCCTGGCCCTATCTGACTGCCTATAATATTTCTAGCAAATTCAGCTGTCTACAACATTTCCACGGTGGGGGCTCAGGTCCGAGCCCCACCGTGGCTGTAGGAGAATGAGACTGAGTGAGTGAAAGAATCACTCTGCAGGTGGAGATGGAGGCTTTGAGCTAGGACTGACAGGAGGCTCAGAAGCACATGAGTAAACGAAAAGTGGGGAAATCATTGCTTAATCAGTTGGACATCAGAGTTGGAAATACTAAATATGCTGGACTTAGATTTGGAGAAAGGTCTGACTTCAGTTCTAAATGCAAAAGTAGAGGGCTGTTGCATTAATGATATTGCAGCTATTGAGCAATGGTCAGATCTGCTGTCTCCCAAAGAGCGGATGACAAAGGCTTAAATAAATGAGACAAATGATCTGAGGGCTCTCAGAGGATCAAAAATCCTCTCAAAGAATTTGAGATTTTTCTGGGGTTTTAGATAAAGATCTTCCCTTGCTGGCCCATATTTATTTAGCTATCAGCAGCAAAACAGGGAATATTGAAGAAAAGCAGGACTCGGCCTTGAACTGCCGCCATTCAAGGACCTTGGAAGGCCACTCAGGGACTTCTCAAGTAAGACATTATGATAATTTAGGAGCACTAATGTTATTTCCAGGCGGCCCCAGTGAGCTGCCTGCAGCTACAGTCTTTATCTAGCTACTCGAGGCTGGAGTCAGGCATCCTTATCTGCAGCCTTGTCTTGTCCTTTGAGGCCTCAGGGCTTCACCCACATTTACAGGCCTCAGGGGGACCACTGACTCACACAGGTTCACTTCCTATGAGTCCCTCACCCTGAGCTTTGGGCAGACTCACAAGTAAACATGAAAAGCCAATTGGTCTTATATAAATCCTAGTCAAAGCCACTTCATGGTGGTCTCCATCAGAGGGTATTCCCACTGCCTTAGTTATGTTTCTCTCACTTCTGGGACAAAATACCCAACACCCCAAATTAAGGAAGGAAAGGTTTGTTTGACTCACAGTTTGTGGAGGTTTCAGTCCATAGTCAGCGGGCTCCAAGGCAGAGTGGCGCATGGCAGAGGGAAGCCATAGAGGAAAACACCAAAGTGCAAAGGCAAAAGGGAGGAGCAGTGGCAACAACGGCAGAGGGAGGGCAAGCCTCTCTTCCTTATTTAAATTGAATTCAGGCTATCTGTGCCAGGCTGGGTGTATCCCTCACGGCCATAATTCCAGCATTGGTTCATGAATCAATCACAAACTCTGGAAGCCAGCCCCAGTGACTGCATGAGGATTTGGGGGAAAAACTAGACACAAACCATGGAAATGTTACAAGATTACAACACTGAAAGCTTGAACCCTGGGTAAAGTCAAGGAAGGAGTGCTGCAACATGGTTTGCATGGGGAAACATAAAGAAATAGAATAAAGAGCTTAGGAGAAAAAAAGAAACCAAGGAAATGCAGTGACCTTAAAGTAAATAAAGAAGAGGTATCAAGAGGAAAAGGAACAACAAAGCGTGCCAGCTGCTGCCGCTAGTAAGAGAATTGAAGCCAGAGGTTAGCTTGCAGCTGGCCAACTGGGCAAGTGGACATGACACGTCCATCATGCAGATACAGGAGACACACACACAGAGAGAATAGTTTCCAAGCCCTGCACCAGGACCAATCAGAAATTCTGTCTTCAGTTCTTCTCCATCAACCAGGTTTCTGATAGGACAGCCTAGGTCTGATGTCCGAATGTTGTAGGCAGCTAAATTAGATAGAAATATCATAGGCAGTCAGACAGGGCTAGACCCTCCAGGAGACAGCACTGAAGATTTGATACACTGTAATCCTGAGATGGATGCTCCTGCTGTGGGCCAGACCTAAGGACCAAAATCAAACAAATGCTTACCTCCCTAAAGATAAACATCCAGGATTGATCATCCCCTTGAGGAAGCCAGGAAGAGTCACTAATCCAACTGCTACTGGCTGGCTACTGGATAAACTCCTGTTCTATATTCATGCCTACTTGCTACTTCAGTTCAGGATTTAATCAACTTTACCTGAGCAATGGTGATTGTAATCTCATTAGTTGACCATAGTTTTGTCCTACCTCATGTCCACCTAAGCGAGTGCCTATGTTCTCCACCTTAGATCTGCCTCACAGCATGGTTTTACTCTATAAAAGTTCCTGGAAGAGACAACTTCCTGGGGACAACCTGCTTAGGCCCCCCTTCTGTCCCTGTCTTGGACAGAAGAATTCTTTCCCTAATAAATATTATGCTCTTAACCTCTGTTCCTAAAGTTCATGCTTCAGTTTCAGAGAACACAAACTTGTCCCGGGTACCATTCAGGTCAGGAGTTTCATTCCCCTACATAATTTGGAGGTCCCATCAAGATCATTGGATGGAAGTATGAGTTTGTTGTTTTTCTAAATAGATCCTGAATTAGTACTTGTTCAGATTAATAATAATTTTTTTTTTTTTTTTTTTTTTTTGGTGGGAAGGGTCTACAGTGTGCTCACGGTCTCACTACTAGATCAGACTTGTAGTGAGACCTGTTTATAGCCTCCCAAGAGCTGGGATTACAGGCACATGCCACCACACCCAGCCTCAGTTGCCATGCCCAGGGATTGAATTCATAGCCCCTGCACCTGCTTGTAGGTGCCTTAATCCACTGAGCTATTTGGGTGGTCCAAGGTAACAAATTTTTATGCTTCAATGTTGACATGTCTTTGCTCATTGCTTGTGATTGTTCATGCTTTGCCTCACACAGTTTTGTCTCATACAGTTCTATTAAAATTTCACGCAATTGTTTATGTTTTGTTGCTTATATGGTTTTATTATAATGCTGGTCAAACTGTTGGTAAATCTAAGTTTTAACATGGAAATGTTATAAGGTTATGATATTTCTTTTTTTTTTTTTTTTATTACTTAGTACAGGGTTTCACTACACACTCATAGCGATCCTCTTGTTTTCAGACTCCCAGGCACTGGGATTGTAGTGTCACCACTCCCAGTCTCAGTGAGCCCCAGAGTGGGGCTGGCATGGCACACGGGATCGATGTCTCTGTGTCTCCCTAAGCAGGTGCTTCAATCTGCTGAGCTATCCGGCCAGCCCTATGATATTTCTTTAATGGGAATTTTATGACTGTTTTGTATATGTATATGCTGCATATGTACTGGTGTTCTTTGCTTGACTTTAGACAAATAGCACTAGAGAGGGTAACATTAGAAAGCCTCCTTATGGATTTTATATAAACTTCTGTAAGATGAGACTTTTACATCTAGCTCAGACTTAGAAAATATACATGTTTGTATATGAAACATGGCATTCATTTTGCCAACTAAATGACATTAAGTCAGCAACTGTTCTTAAAGACAGGTTTCACTGGGACCAACTGGCTCTGATCCCTGTAGTAGACACTTCTAGGTCCTCGTTTTAGTCCAAGAAGCCAATATTTGTAATCCTAAAGATACGTTATTGGAGTCCCATCAAGTTGATTCCAATATACCACTTTCAATGCAACCTACAACAAAAATAAAGACACTAAATTATATATTCAATCACTGGGGAGTCAAGGGGCTCTAAGTCCAGCCACGAAGATGGCTTTCTGGAACCAAGAGAGCAACCCAGGGCCTTACCACCTGTTTTTTTTTTTTTTTTTTTTCAGTGGAGGAGTGGCTTGAGGAGGAAAGACCAAGAATTGTGGGAAGTAGGTGACTCTGTGAGCTGAGCTAGGTGAGTGACCTACATTTTCCTCTGCCATATGCATAGGGATAAATAGGGTCAGGATGCAGATAGTAATCTGCTTCATGCTATAGAGATAGTATCTAATGTTTTGGAGGGTCTGGTGCTTCAGCTTTGATGTAGTCTTTCATGCCCCAGGAAGTCATAGCCTCTGTCTTCCAGTTGGCAGTGCAGAGAATTCGCTCTTCTGCCCTGTCTTGACCCAGCTCACATTAAGGAGCAGCAGGTATAGGTTATCAGGGAAACACTCATGCCACCTTCTAAGACTATCACCAGCACCTCAGCTAGATCAATACACATTGCTTAAGGCCAATTGAAGGATAAACAGACGTCCTAGCCAGCTCTGTACATAACAATAGGAGGAAATAGGGTCAGGCTCAGTCAAAATGGAAACAGTTGCTCTTCTTTCTTTTTTTTTTTTTGGGTGGGGGTGGAACTGGGGATCAAATTCAGACCCTAGCACTTGCCAGGGAAGCGCTTATCCCAACTGAGCCATCTCCCTGGCCCCTATTCTTTCAAGGAGAGCTGCTCAGGTGGTCCTCCACAGATCCCCCTCTACATGCTAGAGAAAATGTCAGGCCTGCTCTGTTTCAGTTTCCTTTCTTTGACCTTACTCCTAACTTTCCTCTTTGTACTTTCATTTTAGAGGCATGTAAAATCAGGAAAACTACATTGTTTCAACTAACTTAAATTGTTAGAAAATGAGCATTGTTAACACCAATGACAGGGGAGTCATCTTATTTTATTTAGTTTTTCATTTTGTGTATTTGGTACAGGGTCTCACTACACAGATTGGACTCATGGTGATCCTTCTGTTTTCAGCCTCCCCAGTGGCTGGGGATTACAGGAGTGTACCACCATGCCCAGACTGTCACCGGTTTAGCGTGCCGTAAGGGAGGGGCCGGCACAGCGTGCAGGACTGGGGATTGAACCCTCAGAAAGTAGGCTATGGCAGCTTGCAATAGTTTACATTCTACAGCAGCTATCAGGGCAATGATTCACATCTGTGCCTGACACATTACCTAAAACCAAGAGATTTTTGCCAGCCATATTGTTTTTACTAACATGTGAAATGTGATAGCTAGATGATAAATATAAGTTTAACCTGTGTGTTTCAAATACTTAGTATAGCCTTATCTTGCTAAAAAAAGTTTCCCTAGGTTATTCGATGGAAAACACAAGTGTCTGGAGATTTGGCTCAGTGCGTGGGCCTAATTCCTCCAGTCAATTGTTCTGTCTCTAGGAGTGACCTTTATAATCTGAGAAGTGTTCTGCTTCAACTTACCCTTTTATACATTAGCTGTGCTTCCTTCTGTAGACATCCCTGTCACCAGACCAACTGTAACTTATACTTACAAGTATTCAATAAGAGTTCAGTTTGTGACATAGTTTTAGGAGACAAGAACTGAGCATCATTTCAAGGGTGGATAGGCTGGTGAGATATTCTCTCCCTTCTCTCCAACAGGAGCATCCACCTGCTCTGGAGGGGGTCATTCAAGGGATGCCATGGTGGGGGAATCAATTAGAAATAAGGTGGGAGTGCCCTAAAAAGTAATTTCTATTGAATTCCAGTTACCTCATAGTCAAAGCCTCTTACTCCTTTAGAGTGCTTCATTAGGCACCAGAAGACATTTGATCCTTACACACTGAAAAAGAGCTGCACAATCCAATGGAATGCAGGTAGAAGTATCAATTATGACACTATTTTATAACTAGAAAGATAATGTAAGAAGAAGGAAAATTATAAAAATGTCTTATGTTCAGATTTTGTTTGCATTAAGAAGGTCATTGCTATCTAGTATTGAAATACAGATGTGAGCTAAAGAAGAACCAGCACGTTCCGGTGCCTGTGGCATCCAGGAGTTGCTTTCTGACCTTTGGAGCCTAAGGACAAAATAGCCTTCATCACAGCCTCACCCACCATTACTGAAAAGTAAGGTTTCCCCTACTTGCTTTTCTAGAGAGGGCTTCTAGGCCAGCTGCAATCCAGCCATCTACACGGCTATAACCATCCTTAGCTGAATTTATGCCAGTTTTTCAAGGATAATATCCTTCACAAGAAGTAAATGGACAATTTGGAACTTCTAGAGTTCATGTGCCTTTTTTTCTCATTGACCTAAAACAGATAAAGTCAGAACTTGGAAAATCTTTAGATAACCCTGACAAGTACATGGATGTCTTTAGAAGATTTACTCAGACTTATGAACTAGATTGGAAAGATATACTATTAACCTTAAACCAAGCTTTGACTTCTATGGAAAGACAGGCAGCATTCCAAGATACCATTTCATTTGGAGATAAATGTCATAGGGTTAATTTTAAGTAGCCAACAGCCAGCCAGTAGAACTACCTGTTTCCACTGGAGCCCAAGCAGTCAGAGCCCTGCTGGCCAAATAGCCAGGCAGGAGACTGTAAAAGACATTTTCTCTCAAGTATGTATTCTTTAAGGACTAAGAACTAGAAGCAAGCCTTCTAATTATTTTAAATTTCAGCTATTCACAGAAGATGAACACTCCTCTACTTTCTTAGAATGTTTAATAGAGTGACAGATTATTTTTACAGATAAATTCATTACTCAGTCAGATTCAGATATTAGAAAAGAGCTACAGAAGATAGCTTTTGCTCTAGATAGCTCACTTGATATTTCAATAAGAACTGCTTCCTTAGTGTCCTACAGGGAGAGAAAGCAAAAAGATAAAAAAAAAACGGCTGCCATTATTGTGGCCTGCAAACAGACCCTGATCAAAATCTGAAACGGAAAGTCTTTGATCTGCACATAATAAAATAGGTTAACGTAAGTAAGCACAACTGTGGTAGAAATCTGTTGTTATATGCTTAATATAGAAATGCACAGAATCTTAGTGAATCCAACTTAGAAAGCTAAATCGCATGTACTTTTTTAAGAAAGAAATGAGGTGCTTGGACAGGGTATCATGTTTTCATCTTGCATGATGAATAACCACTACAAAGACAACAACATATAGTGTATTAATTATTGAAACTGTCCTACTAATCTGTTTTAAAACTGTCTCATTGCTAGTAATTTCTCAATAAAATTAATTAAAAAAGAAAGAAATGAGGGAATTAAAAATAAAGATTTATTTAAAAATAAACAAACAGATCCTCTGGGCTCTAGGAAGGGCTCAATGACAAATGAGGGGCATCTACTGATGATGTTCACCTGCTAATGCTGTCAAAAGCCAGGCCAACCTAAGAGGACTGTCTTAAGAGGCCCCACAAGCCATGTGCTGTTAAGGCGGTACTAGAAGTGGGATTGCGTTCTGAGGTGGAGGCCCAGAGCTCAGATTCAGCTTTGCAGTCGGCCCATTAGCACTGCAGGGCCCTGGGCTCGCCTCCTCCCTCTGGCTGGATGTCACCTACTTGTCATCTCCACAGAGGAGCCCTGAGTCATGACTAGAGGAAAAACCTATCCTATTGCTGGACATTGGCACAGGTCTCTTTGTCCTTCTCCAACATTGACCTTCCTTCTAGTCATACCTCAATAAAACAGGCTTTAGGAGATATCTTGCTGTGCCTAAAAGCCTAGCTCTTATCCGGGAGAGATTTTATCCTGTCTAAATACTATAATATAGTCAGGTTGCTAACTAATCAAAATTATGCTAGGACTAGTTTTTAAAAATGTAATATATATTGTTCATGTACAAGACTTAAAAAGGTATTTCACTAGCTAAAACAGGTTCTCAAAGACAGAATTCTGGAAAGAAGAAAAGGTCTAGAAACACTGGGTGTACCATGTCAAACAGCTTTGGGCCTATGCAGAGAGCAAGGCTTTGTTTTTAGAACAAAAAACTCAGAGCCAGGGTTAAAAGGAAAAATCCCTCAGCAGTGCCCCTTGCTTACAACAGAGGCCATGTCTAAAACACTGAATAGGGCATTGGTTAATCTGACTGAATTCTATATATTTCAAAAGTGTGTAAGTTCATCTGGTTGATTTCTGAGGTAACTCAGGTATTCTCTTAACTAAAGCTAGAGAGACAGAAAACTGTCAAGACTCCATAAACAAAGGGGTCTAAGAGCTAGTGGGTTAAAATATCTATGTCTCAAGGAAGTTTATAAATTTACTTTAGTTCAGGACCTTGCACTTGCCAGCCAAACACTTATTCAATGAACCATCTCTCTGGCCCTTTTTTTTTTTTTTTAATCCTTTATTTATTACAGTGTCTCGCTACACATCACGGATTCTTTTTTTTTCGCGGGGGTGGGGGGTGAGCTCAGCTGGCCCTGCGGGGAGGGGCTGGCATGGCATGTGGTGCTGGGGCTCGAACCGCGGTCCCTGAGAGGCGCTCTAGACCGCTGAAAAATTGTTTTTTTTTTTTTTTCTATTTTTTTGGTGCAGGGTCTCACTATGCATGCAGCCCACACTCATAGTGATCTTCCTGCTTTTTGCCTCCCATGTGCTGGGATTACAGGCGCGCGCCACCACGCCCGGATTGCATCGCCGGCTCAGCGCACCTGAAGGTGGGGCCAGCGCAGCTTGGGGAACCAAGGATCGAACACTGGTCCCTGCGCTTACATAAGCAAGCACTTAGTCCGCTGAGCTATACCGCTGGCCCTATTCTTTGATTATACATGCTTTAATGTCTCAGAAAATTTGTTTTTTCCTAGAAGACACCAAAGCCCAGGTAATCATGCAGGTAAAATCTTTAACAAATATGCTAGATTAAGATTACTTTTACCAGGATCCACCAGATCTTGTCTAAAGAAAAGATTATGATACATATTAAGGCTTTGTCTAAGTATACTCAGTTGCCTACATCAATATGGCATATGGTGTGGAGGGGTCCTCAGATATCTGACACAGCTGCAGAAGTTAGAAGGGTTCACAGGAATAAAGTTGTCTCAATTGGTAGCACAAAAGGTGTTTCATAGTAGAAAGGTAGATTGATAAGATCAAGGATCTTTGCCTCTGAGCCCAAGGGAGCCATGTTAACTGCCAAGATGCTTGCACAAATTTGTTGGTAGTTATCCAGCCAGTGGCCCCACTTGCAAACCAGAGAGTACTTAAGTGTTTTCACCAGGTTTGGCAATTCATGTACCCTTGGTAATAAGAGAGTTGGGGAGACAAAAAGCCAGTTTGAGACAATATCCAATGGCTGAGGGAGATAAAAAAGTGATTAAACTCCACATTTAAGAGATCTCTGCTAATGGACCTACAAAAAGTTCTGACTAATCTTTTCATAATTACAAATTTTGAAAGGTTGTTACATTCCATATCCTTCTGCTAACATCTCAATAGCTGTTCAAAAGATCAAATCAATGGTATGTGAGATGCTGACATCCCCAGGATTCTATCTTTATCATCTTTATGATAAGTCATTAATTACTGTCTCCTTGGTGAAAGTCATTTTTTTACTGTATTCATAATTATCCTGTTGATGTCATTTGGCCCATGCATGTTTAATCATTTCTTTGGCTTTGTCTCCTCTAGATTTAAAGCTATCCCACCTACCCAAGATAAAACATCTGATGTCTATTGAGGGGCTTTGGATAGAACCTCTGGAGAGTATCTCTGACTGCTGGTTCACAACTATGATCCCTCTCAGCCTGAAGAAACCAGAGCGTTTGTCACCCAGGATTCCCTCACAGCAGTCCGAGTTACTTCTTCGGAGGGGGAAATGTTGTATACAGTTAAATCATATAGAAATGTTATAGGCAGTCAGACACAGCTACGCCCTCCAGGAGATAGCATGGAAGACAAAAAAAAAAAAAAAAAAAAAAAAAAAAATTGCAACTGTGAGAGAGATGGGTGCTCCTGCAGTGAGCCAGACCTAGAGACCAGATTGAACAAATGCTTACTTCCCTAAAGAAAAGCATCAGGGATTAATCATCCCCTTGAGGAAGCCAGGAAGAGTCACTAATGCAACTGCTGCCCACTGGCTACCAGATAAGCTCCTGTTCTATATTTGTGCCTGCTTGCTACTTTGGTTCTGGATTTAATCAATTTTACCTGAGCAGTGTGGTGCTTGCAGTATCATTGGTTGACTATAGTTTTGTCTCACCTCATGCCCAACTCACCTAAGTGAGTTCCCACATTCTCCACCTTAGACCCACCTCACGGCATGATTTTATAAAAGTCTCTGGAATAGACAGCTTCCAGGGGACAACTCACTAAGGCCACCTTCTGTCCCTCTCTCACACAGCTTTCTTTACTCAATAAACATTATGCTCTTAACTTCTGTTTGATCCTAAAATTTTCTTTGGTTTTAGAGAACACGAACTCTTAACAGGCACCTTTCAGGTTGGTAGTTTCATTCTCCTATATCAAGAATGGGGCTGTGAAAGATGGCGGCCATTGTCCTCCTGGCCACCGCATTCTCACTTTAAGGGCCTGGTCTTATTCTACAGTGCACCTCTTTTCCTACTTCAATTGGACTGCCCTCACTCTGCACAGCAGATTTCTTTTCCTACCTTATTTTCCTACCTTTATTAAGAGCAAAATGCTGCTATCTTCTGCACTCATCTTGTCCAGTTCTTTATTCAGAACAACAGAAACCTGGGAAGTCTCTACAGGAGTCTCTAGCACCCTAGAACCTGGCTGAGAACTGACCATTGTATCTGGTGATGTGGTCATTTAGTCTCCAAGAGCAGCCTGGGTGGTGTGAAAGTCTAGAACAGTGGATTGAGGAAGAAAATGGGGAGAGAAAATTGGAGAGGCACAGGGACAATTCTTGCAAGTTTTTTCCATTGAGGGCACAACTACTTGGAATAGGCGGCACTGGGGAAAAGTAGGCTAAATCATTTTGACAAATCTAAAGGGAGAAATGCTAGCATGTGCACAGGTGGACAGTAATGATCTAGTTAAGAGAACTGGTGACACAACTTGGCAAAGGAATGTGCAGTGCACTTGTGCGTGGGCTGGAGAGGGATGAGATCTAGCATGTTGTGGAGGAACTGCTTTGAGGTGAGCACTGTTTGTGTTGTTGAGGTCGGCCGGCGAGGCCAAGTACATGAGTCAGCCTCTTGGCAGCAACTCTTCTCCCTGCAGCCTCAGCTTCCTCAGGGCATCCTTTCCCTTTGTTCCTGTGGAGGGACAGAGGGCCTCAGAGTCCAGGCCACCTTCATTTCCAGTGCCCTGCCCCTCATAAAACTCCTCCATACGTAGCCCATTCTCTATCCTCATTCTGGAAATTCTTCCATGAAGGCACCAGGAACACAGAGGCCATAATTTCAATTATGTCTTTGAGTATTAATTTATGTGCTCCCATTGGCATTGGATAGCTATACAAAGGAATCTGGAATTTGATACAGAAAAATGTTGCTTCATTGTTATTTAACTTTGGCTTCCTATATGTCTCAGTGCATTTCCCACGTCTTTGTTGACTGTATTTTTTCCTTTAATGAGTTACTTTCCTATCAGATGCTTTTTTGTGTTCTAAACAAGGGCTTTCAATTCATTCTAACTGCTTCGTAAAACACTTCCTATATTCACATTAATCCTACCTCCTGTGTATGCTACAGACATACTTACCCAAATTACCATTTTTCTGTCAATACAATTTGGGGAATTTATACTTCTTGTTTGCTTTTTGAGACAAGGTCTTGCTATAAATAGCACAGCCTGGCCTTGAGCTCTTGGCAATCCTCCCTCAGCCTCTGAGTGCTGAGATTACAGCCATGTATGCTCTGTGTAACTTATACTTTTTAACAATGATAGTTTATGTTAACTGATGATTTAGTGGACTCCATCTTAGAATTTAGTCCTTTCTTTACTCCTGCAAGACACAGTGAATATTCACTTACATGAAAAAAAAATCATACCAGGCATTTTGCACCTCTGAAGTCTTAATTCATCAATGATATATTGGGGAGCACAGCGTTAACTGCAGGATCTCAGTTTCTCCTTGAAGCAGTGGCCAGAGGTTGCAACCCTGTCGCTCCCTTCTGTGGGTGCCACTCAGTGGGCACCTTCTTTCTGGAGGTCACAGCCACACAGGCTTTCAGAAAGGATTTCATTGGCTCCTGGGCTGGATCTCTGAAGCAGCAGCTGTGCCACGAGAATGCTTCCATTCCCAAGTGTGTGAAAACTATGACACATGCAGCCACCCAGCCGTGTCCATTTGCGGGGACTTACAACCATGATGGCATGGGCAAGGGGGCATCTGAAAGCACCTGCTACAGGTACTGGATGCAAAGAACAGGTATAAATTGGAACAACTTACTAGTGTGTGGGTGAGGGCATCAGAATGTGACAATTACCAGATGAGCAAGGGTGCAAGAATTTAAAGTGTGACAGAGTTCACAGTTGGGAGGAAAGATGGCGGGACACTGTAGCTTCCTAAGGTGGCAAGGAATGGAACTGGAATAGCACAGGTTTTTTCTGAGACAGCAATAGTCATTCTGTTCAGCTGCTCCAGTTATCTCTGTTGTCCTGGTCATTCTTTTCTTCTCAGCGCTGGGAATTAACCCAGGACCTTTACTTCACTCTGTGCTACATTCCTTTTTCATTTTTTAGAGACCTGATGGATTGGATGTGTCTGACAAGGTGCTCCTCTCAGACCTGTACCATCCAAAACCTGCTCACAACCAAGTTAAAGAACACTCCATGTTGCCACCACTCCAAATAAAAACAGAGAAAAAAACCCGCAGTGTTTCAGCTAAGATGGTGGCAGGACTTTAGAGCAGCAGAGAGGAGCTGAGACATAGCAGGCCCCAGTTAGGCATGTTCCAAGTCTGGTTCTGGGAAGACGAGTCTGGAGATCCGTATTTGAGAATCATGAGGAAATATATGGTGTTTCAAGCCAGTGTCCATATTAGATGACCAAAGAAGTGAGTGTAGCTAAAGAGAGAGAACCTGGACCAAAGCCATTCAACAGAGAGAGGTTTGGAAGACAAAGTTGAAAGAGAAGGCAAAGTCCACACAGGTAGGAGCCAAGGAAGGTGGGGCCTTGGAACTCCGAAGCAGCAGTTCTCCAGGGGATAGTGACAGTTGCTGCTGAAAGCTCAAGGCTGAGATTGTTTGTTGGCGTTAAGGTCAGGGAAGTCATTGGTGAAGGTGACAGGAAGCGACTAGATGGAGGAATGCTTGGAAAGCCTGACTGGAAGCCCTGGGAGGACCCCATCAGTGATGAGGAAGGTCAAGGCTGCCTCTTCAGAAGTGTTTGTTATGGGGTAACGGAATGTAAGACTCAAGTCCATAGCCTGCTCTATTCTCAAAGAATTCAGTGTCCTGAAACAACACAGGCATTAGGCAGCACTTTTATCTTCACGTAATAGATGAATGAGTACAAAGCCTGAGCGCAGGATGAGTTACTTCTCTGCCTCAACACAGGAAGGTGCATAACTTGGACCACGTTACCATGGAGATGAAATTATAAATTATGAGAAAATGTTCCATTTCACAGGTAGATTTAACATTAATGTATTGTCTGACAACCTGAATGGGGGTCCAATGGGAACCTCACCAGGCTATCCATTAGCACCACCCCTCTTTACACAAGGTATGCCTACCCACACCATCTGTGGACATATTCCTTGCACAATATGCAAGCACTTCGTGCTGTTCTCCCACTTCCGTGGACAGTATCTACATAAAGTTCCAAGCCGGGGAACAGGAAGCTAGTGCCTGAAACGGCCAGGTAAAAGTAGTCTCAAAAAGCCAGCAAGGGTTGGAACAGAAGCAACTTGGGCAGGTGAATATGGAATTCAGCCAACTTTCTACACCTTGGCCAACAACTAGAAAACTTGAGGTTACTTGGGCTTTTGTACATGTGAATACACATGGAAGGTATGAATGAGCTCCATCTTGTTTGGCTTCCTCACAGAAAAACCTGAACACCTGTGCAGCACTCCGAACCACCACCCTATTCATTATGTGACTGCTAGACATCTTCCTACATACAAAGCTCTGCACTAGCTACTGTATGTCAAACTGGTCAGACACCTGCCCGTATTTTCAAAGAACCTAACTGCCAGCAGCAAAAATATGTAAGAAATAACTATAAAACAGAAATGGTAAGTTCTACAAAAGTAATACTGAACTACTACTACCTCATAAGAGGAAGTGCTTGTTTCAGTTTGGCTGTTTTAAGAAAAGATGATGCTTGAGGAGTGAAATTTGGCTGTGTAGAAATGGAACAAAGATATTTTAGAGGCATAGTATTGTAGATAAGTTAGATAGAAGTATTATAGTCAGACAGGCTAGGCCCTTGGAGGTAACAGGGAAGACAAGATACATTGTAACTGTGAGAGATGGATGCTCCTGCTTTGGGCCAGACCTAAGGACCAAAGATTGAACAAATGCTTACCTCCCTAAAGATAAGCAACCGGGATTGATCATCCCCTTGAGGAAGCCAGGAAGAGTCACTAACCCAACTGCTACTGGCTGGCTACCATGTGAACTCCTGTTCTGTATTTGTGCCCACTTGCTACTTTGGTTCTAGATTTAATCAATTTTACCTGAGCAATGGTGCTTGTAATCTCATTGGTTGACTAGTTTTGTCCCACCTCATGCACACCTAAGCAAGTTCCCATTTTCTT
The DNA here is from genome assembly GCA_004027165.1 of Ctenomys sociabilis. Classification (NCBI taxonomy): domain Eukaryota; kingdom Metazoa; phylum Chordata; class Mammalia; order Rodentia; family Ctenomyidae; genus Ctenomys; species Ctenomys sociabilis. Next base: position 87,072 of record PVKA01001917.1, on the reverse strand, counting down.
CACCTTAGACCCTCATAGTTTTGCCCTATAAAGATCCTTGAAGAGTCAGTTTCCTATCCTTCTGTCCCTCTCTTAGACAGAAGCTCTCTCTTTTTTTTTTTCTTTTTGGTGGAACCAGGGATTGAACTTCCACTGAGCCATCTCCCTGGCCCCTAGACAGAAGCTTTCTTTCCCCAGTAAATATGCTCTTACACTCTGTTTGTTCCTAAAATTCATTCTTTTGTTTTAGAGAACACGAACTCATCTCGGGTACCTTTCAGGTCAGGAGTTTCATTCCACTGTACATTAGCATGAATAAAAGCACTGTGAGGTGAAATTGGAGCACAGTTATGAAAACAGTGAATATCACACTACAAATTCCTACTATGCACTTTCTAAATCGACAAATACCAATCGTACAATTACTGTAACGAATTAGTCCAAGCAATTTTTTTCTCTTATGGCTAAGGATGGTGCATGCCTGTAATGAGGCAGGAGGATGCCACCTGAACTACAGTGAGTTCAGGGGCAAGCTGAACTACATGGCGAGACCCTGTCCTCCCAAAAGCCCACAACCAAAAAGAATACAAAAGTTGTGCATGTGTTTACAAAGGTGGATGGTTGCTTGTTTTTTCCAGTACCAGGGATTGTACCCAGTAACTCCCACGCACCCCTGACTCTTTAATTTTACAGTAGGGTCACACTAGGTTTCCCAAGCTGGCTCTGAATTTTGTATTTTCTTACCTCAGTCTCTTCAGTGGCCCGTTGACTTATGGGTTTTAAGTCACAAGCGTTTTATCCAGACTTTGCCACTGATAATTGCATGGCACTAAGTGAATCTGAGTTTGTCCCTCACCCCTGAGTGGGGACTATGAAGCCAACCTTGTTGATTTGAGAATTAGGAAACACATGGCACAGGGTAGGTGCTCAGCAAGGGCCATCATAAAAAGCTGTGGGCAAAACATAATGCTAAACTAGAAACCTGGCACTTTGGGGGCACAACAGTGAGGAATTCGTCTGATTAAGAAACTGTTAGGCAGTAAGCTGAGTTACAACGGTCTCCTGAGGCGTAATGAAACAACAGCAGCGAACTTCAGTAACTTCAGATTATCAGCGCCGACTCCGCGTTCAGCTTTTGCTTTTAAAATATACTCTCTTTGAGACAAGGTCTTGCTGGGCAGCCCAAGCTGGCCTGCACCCAGGAAATCCTCTCACCTCAGCCTTTGAAATCCTGGGATCGCAGGTGCGGTCCACCAGGCCTGGCTGCTAGTTAAGGGACTTGAGGAATTGTGAGCTGAGGATCTCAATGGTTGTCAACAAAGCAGGACTCAGGAAGGCTGCTCAGTAGAATAAGTGCTTGCCTGGCAAGCACAGGGTGCTGAGTTTAATCCCCGGTATCGCAAACAAAATAGAACGAAACACACAGATATAAAGTTGAATTCTGGGCTTAAATCCTAGAATTATCACGTAGGAAAAACACAAGAGAGGAAATACAGCCTTTGCTGAGTAAGAGTTTGGAAATTTTGCTCCCCTTACAGCCTGAGAACTTTTACTACGTACTGTTATTCCCTTCCACACTGGACTTTACCGCCTGCCCTCAGGGAGGCGGGAGAAGATCGGGGGAGCCCCAGTGTGCGCAGGTCGCAGCTCCCGCACCTCCTTTCCGCCTTCAGTGGAATCTCAGGCCGCGCGCGGGCGACCACGCCACGAGCCTCAGCAGGGGGCGGACCCAAGCAGACACATGGGACACGAGCGCGCGGCTGCCGACGTCATCACGCCGCGCGGCGCGCCCTGCGATGGTCGTGGGAGAACGCGGGCCACGACCCCGCTCGCCCCCTAGCGGCCTCCGTCTGCAAGCCCCTCCCGCTTCCGGCGGCTGGCCCGGGGCACGCTCACTTCCGGCGCCGCGCTGCGCAAGGTGAGGGCGGCACCTCCCGGTGGCCGGGAGGCAGTGCGCGGCTACCCGTGGTCCCGAGCGGCGGCCTGGGCTTAATATCATGGCGGAGTCCGCCCCAGCGGGGGAGCCAGAGGCCGGTGACCCCACGTGCGTGTTCTGCCGCATCGCGCGGGGGCAGGAGGCCAGCACCGAGCTGCTGCACTGCGAGGTGGGCGCGGACCTGCGTGGGGACTGGGCGCGCTCCCGGGCGAGATCGGAGCCTGAGACCACCCTTTGTGACCTCTGCTTGCGTTACAGAGGTTTCTTTCTGACCTCTTTCCAGAGGGTTTGTCTATGGGTGTCTTTTGTGTAGTCTAGCCTGCCTAGAGCTTGTCGCGACCCTCCCGCCTCAGCCTTCCGACCGCTCGGTTTCAGCGGCCACCACTTCCGGCTTTTTAGAGATTTTTAAGTTCTACACGTCCAAATACAGGACCAGTGCCGATAGGAATGCTGGTAGAAAATAGATACAGTAATGGCTGTCGGGAAAAGCTGTTGGGTCGACGAGAATGAGGCGGGTGAAAGGTTGGTTCTGAAGTCGAACTGTAGCCCTATGGCCTGGATTGCACCTAAATCCTGGCACAGAGTTCCGCCCATTGTTTCGGACATCTGCCTCCTACACGTTGTTGCTGTTCTGCCACCCACCCTGCCCCCACGCCTGGGCCTTGGCGGGGACCCACATCCCCACCGTTCTTTTTTTATTCAGTGGCAAAGTCTTGCTGAGTCACTAAATTGCCCAGGCTGGGCTTAAATTTACAATCGTCCTGGCTCACCCTCCCACAGTGCTATGATTACAGGTGTGCAACACCACGCCCAGCTGGGACTCTCGCGGTACAGGTGGACCTTTAAAAGAGGCGTGGAATAAGCGCCTGCCTGGTAAGTGCAAGGTTCCCAGTTTGATCTCTGGTATCAAAAGGTGGGGTGGTTGCGGAGCCTCAGAACCCTGAGAGACCTATCTCTTCCTAGTCCATCATTTTACAGGTCATCAGGTGAGACCAGCGAGAGGGAACACATTTAATACGATGAGAGGTTGGAGGGACTTGTGCAGCAACAAGCAGGGTGGGCCTGTGTATACCCTTCAGCAAAGGCTCGGTGCATGGGACAGTAGCCCTTGCCTGTGGTGCAGAGTGGGATGCTATGAGACAGGTGGACATCAGGGGAAGGGCTGTCACCTGTACTGTCTGCCAGCCCCTAATCCAGGGAGGTGAGCTCTGCAGTGCTCCTGCCAATGGAACCAAGGACGACCTGGCGCACTGCAGCACAGTGTCCAGCTTTAGAGATTTGCAGTGATTGAACCTAGGGGACGGGGATGGAAGCAAGTTGGGGCTTAAGAGAAAGCTTTTAAATCCTCATGGAAAGAGATCTGAAGCTTCCCAGGGGCCTATAGCCCTGGAAGGTGGTAACACCCTGCCCTCACCCTTTCAGATGTGCACCCCCGGCTTTGGAAGGCCAGAGGCAGGGTGCAGGGCCCTGGCCCCATGGAGTGTGCATTTGGGCTGCAGGAAGTACACAGCAATCAGCATAATAAAATGTCATTTGATCCCATGATGAGAAAAATAAAAAAGAGGGCAACATGTCTTAAAATTTTAGCCATGGGGAGCTGTAGTGAAGGTGGTGTTGTGTGAAGCTAGAAGGAGATGAAGGAAGTAAAACCCTTGTAGTGATGGGAGGTCAGGAGACCTGAGGGGATGATGAGGACAATTTCTGCACCCCAGCTGCACACACCTCCAGTGTCAGGTGTTTTGGTGGTGTGGCTGTCCCCCAACAGGAGCCTGAGTCAGTGTTCAGATCTGTGGGTGGATCGTTGTGCTGATCTGGAATCCAGTCTTGTTGTGTGGGTGTTGGGGAGAATCAGAGACAGTGTGCACTCATGGGGAGAGGCCCCCACAGTCCTAGAGCGTGGACTCTGTGAGAAGGCAGGAAAGGCGAGAAGTCACTTCCAGGAAAAAACAGATGCACACATTGTTCCCCCGGGCTCAACCTGCCAGGCTAGGTCAGAACCAGAAGGCATCTAGCAGTGTTTCGTATGCGTGTATTTTTTGGTACTGAGAACGGTACTTGGGACCTTGCACTTGCCAGGCACTGTACCGCTAAGCTACCTCCCAGGCCCACCTTCGTCCTTTATTGTGCTTTTGGGAAAGTGAAGCAGTGAGACTTAGGACCCATAAATTATTGCTGTACCTGGAGACTTTCAGAAGTTCAAATCCAGTCCTGTAAAGCAACAAATAAAGGTAAAGCAAATGTATTTATATATAGCTGTGTAAATGCTTAAAAGTGTAAACCCTGGATATGTAGATGCTATGTGATATTCTTGTTATAATTGAGGAAAATGTTCTTTTGGCAAAGATGTGAAAAGGAGTTCATCGATAATGTGTCGTTCAGCCTTTATACAAATACATACTAAATACAGGGAGGCCTTGGATTAAAGGTGGGATAGGAAAATGTATCTTGAAATTAAATAAAATCTGGAATTGTTGGTAGTGAAGTTTCATTAACCTTTACTCACAACTCTTCCTGAGTTGCCTTTATGTAAGACTTTTGGTCTTTGGAAAAATGGCCGTCTGATAATAGATGCCAGCACTTGTTTTTATGAATGTGATGCATAATCATAAAACGGTTGAACAGAGCTTACTTGTGACATGAGAACCATTTCCCTGTCAGAGGTTTGAACGACGCCAGAACAGTGTCAGGACACTGCTTTTAAAGGCTGACCCAGGCACGTGGCTTTCCCTTCAGAATGAAGACCTGGTTTGCTTCAGAGACATCAGGCCAGCAGCGCCACATCATTATCTCGTGGTGCCGAAGAAGCACATCAGAAACTGCAGAGAGCTGAAGAGCGACCACATAGGACTGGGTAAGATGGCAGCACCATCCAGATCTGGGTTGTAGCATTCCTCTTTGCCTTCCTTCCCTGGTGCCTTCTTTCCGAGGATTGCTCTGGAGAGAGTGCAGTATACAGCCTTTCCTTACCACAGCTGGAGGCTGGCTGCTTCACTTGGCGATGCCGTCTGAGTTCCTCTGTGGCCAAACTGTTTCCTGTTTTGCTTTTTAGCCTGAATCCCATTTGGTTTGACACAGGTACAGATGTACTCCATTCGCCTATTGATAAACATGTAGGTTAATATCTTGGTCATAGTGAATGATGCTGTAATGAGCATGCTTCTTATCTGAGCAATTTCTATTACTTAGTTAACTTACGATTGGAATGAGACTGCAGCGTGATCAGATGTCACGAATAGCCAGGGACAGTAGCTGTCCACTGTCAGTCTGTCCACATGGAGTTCTGGAAAGGTAACCATGCCCTGGGGCTATGCTTGAGCCCTCATGTCAGTTGTGGCCCTGCAGACTTCTGGGTAATTTAAGACTACTGAATGAGTCTCTTTCTCTTTTTTTTTTTGGTACTGGTGATTGAACTCAGAACCTTGTACTTGCCAGACAGGTGCTTATGCCAATGAGCTATCTCCCCGGCTCCAACTGAAAGAGTCTTAATGTGTTTGTAGCAGGAGGATCTCAAGTTTGAGCCAGGCCTGGGATTGTAGCTCCAGTTGAAGGTCCTGGGGGCAATCTCCAGAACCACCAGAAAGAAGGAAGTTGCTCACTTGATGTTAGTATCTCCTCTAGTATAATTTTTCTTCCCTTGTTTTACAGTTGAGAACATGGTAACTGTTGGAAAAACCATTCTTGAAAATAATAATTTCACAGACTTCACAGATGTGAGGTATGTATAAGTCAGACAGATTAATGATGTTACTAAGTTTAGTGATACTTGAAACAGACAAGCCCAGGGCCTATTGATTTACATATAGTGAATTTTCTTAAACTTTTATGTGATAAAAAAATATGTTATTAGCACAACTGGCCGTTGTGAAGGTGTTTACTTGAGCCTTTTACAGCTCAGCATATTAATATACGTTTACTTAATGTACCTGGTAGTTACACTTTTCTGCTGGATGGTTAAGAACAAGTTAAAGCAAGACCTATATAACCTAAAAATGTAACTTTTGTGTCTGACAAAGTCAGTCAAATCCCCTCAGGATTTACCCTGAAACCACGTACAGCAGTTTGTAGGTCTTTTGTCAGTGTCAGCCATCTGGATGAATCATAGCCATTGCTTGACCAATTTACTCTCTGTGAAAGCCTGAGAGAATGTTTTCTCTCTAGGTGACTCTCCTTAGGCGCGTTATACATCGTTGATCACTTTCCTCTGTGGTCCTATAATCTCCTTGATCAGAAAATTTAGGGCACCACTTAGTTACAGGATGTCACAGCAGGGGTTCTTTTATATTTTCACTGACATTGAAGGGCTAGGGCCAAAATATTGCCAGTTGTGTTGATAACTCACTATTGTTATGGACTATGGACTATATTGGATTAGTTTGCTGAATTCGAGTACCTACAGTCTTTGGATTGGCATCAAGAATGAAAAGGTCCTTTAAAGACTTCTTCAAATACAGTTTTTCTAATTGCAATTGGAACACCCATCTCTGACAAGACAAAACAAACAAGGGAAATACAAATAAAAGCCCATTGTGTTGTTTAAGAAAAAAAATTATGTGTGTGTGTGTGTGTGTGTGGTTTAAGAAAAAAAAATATGTATATGTGTGTGTGTGTGTGTGTGTGTGTGTGTGTACACAGAAGATAGGATATATAGCTACTTTCTCCTAGTTCAGTGAGAAGTTTTGTATTAATATTGTTTAGACAAGATATCATGTCTGCATCTTATCCTTTGAATACTACGAAGACAACAGCATGCATTGTATTAATTATTGTAACTGCCCTACTAACCTGTTTTTTTAAAATTATTATTTTTAAAGAATACAAAATAGTGATAGAAGAAAACAGCATTATACATGATACAAGATTTCACTAAACAAAGCAATAAGAATCCAACAGTGGTTGCTGTATTACATGATGCTACGTGCAAATTAGTTTTTCAGATTACCAGATATAAACATATAAGTTTTGTTTGAAAAAAGCAATAACTAAGAAGTTATAAGAAATTCAAGAGAGGAAAAAAGTCAGAGTAAAACAAAAATTGTAGGCATTAATTGCTCCTTTCTTTTTTTATATTCATATAATTAGAATTCTCAAAGTAGAAAGGAGTAGGCAATAAATAAAGATTTAAAATTTCTGAATTTCGTTCAACTTATAAAATACCGTATTTCCAAGAAAAATGAACCTTTTGCACAAGAAATTTAAATAAAATCATATCAAGATACACAAAAATGAAATTGTCCACAACTTATTGTAAAGAAAAAAAAATGGTAAAAGCATATACATAAAAAATATTAGCTATGGAAGAACAAAATTCAATAGCATCTTATTCCACATTAGAAAGAAAGAAAAAAAAAAGGACCAAGTGTGTAAGAAACTAGACTAATTAAAGGACTGAAAGAAAAAAAAGAAAAAGAGCCGGGCGGGGCTCTGGGCGAGCGCGCGGTGCTGCTGCTGCTGCTGCTTCTGAGGGCGCGTCCACAGATTCACCTGTCACGAGTTTGCCTGTCGGGGAAAGGGTGAGCACAGACTATTCCGAGTTTCCCTTGGAGAGCCGCAGCATCCAGCTAACTGAACATTCCAGGATGCTAGAAAAAAATACCACTTTGGTGAGCCCTTCCCTGGTTCCTCACCTGTGAGTTCACGCTCGGGGATGTGACCTGGACCAGGGGCCCCGAGCCGGTGCCGCGCTCTCCTCACAACACCGCGCACGCCCAGTACCAGGCATTAACAGCAAGCAAATGGGGAGCTATCCCTGTGTCTCATAAGACAAACAGGAACAAAGAGGAACGTTTAACTTCAAAGTTCCCGAACTTAGTGGAAAAAGCAAGCCGTTCATCACTTACGTGGGGGACACCGCTGAGCTGCTGTGCAAGTGTCCCAAGTGCCTTCCCGAGCACTGGGCCTGGTGCAGCGGTAACGGGAGCGTGCAGGTTCCGATCGATGCTCATGAATGACACCTATGTCATCAGTGGGACCCACAGCAATAAGACGGAGCTCAAGATCGGGAATCTCCGGGACGAGGACGGGGACCTGCTGGTGCCGAGTGGGGTTCCCCTGGGCCAGAGCGTGGACCAGCTGGACCTCGTGGTGCTGAGCTTCCTGGTGCCACACAAGACGTTCTTTGCTATTATCGCTGAAGTTATTGCTTTAATTTCTATTATTCCGCTGTGTGAAGTATCCACGAAGGAGAAAAAGAAGCACCCAGATGATGGAAAAGAATTTGAACAAATTGAGCAGCTAGCAGCTGAAGTCAGATGTTAGCAAGGGGAAGGGAACAACGCCCCCAGGCAAGGGAAAAAAATGAGTCTGCGAGCCAGATTGGAGTGGAGAAGACCACATGGAGCTTTGTGGGAGAATGTGCAGAGACTTCCCCTTTCAGCTTTAAGAGCATCTGAGTTTATTTTTTCAAAGATAGAAGTTTACATAGCATGTACAGCAGTAGCTTCTTGAGTAATACATGCTATCTCAGATCCAAAGCCTTTATTTTCATTTTGTTATTGTTTTATACTAAAGCAAGGTAAACTGTGTGAAATATGTTCTGTGAACCGTAACCCACAGTAATTTTATCTTGGTCTTTAAGGGACATCGCAAAATGAGTTAATAATTCATGGAATGATTTTAAAACGGTAGCCAAGTAGATAGCTCAGGGGCTTAAGCGCCTGCCTGACAAGCGCAGGGTCCTGAGTTTGATCCCCAAAATACTGGTACTACCAAAAATAAAAGTAAATAAAAAAAAGAACTTCATAGAACAGTCTAAAGACCTCTTAATAACCAAAAAATTTCATAAAACAAAAGTTGCTGGGATCACAGCTCAATGGAATAAGTGTTTGCCTGGCACCAGGCTCTGTTTTTGATCCCTGGTACCACAAAAAAAAAAAAAAAATTATAATAAAATAAATAAAAAAGACTTATCTTCTTTGAATTTTGTACTTAGTAAACATACCTTTGAAAACTAAAAGTAAAATATTTTCTAGTTATACAAACTTGAAATATTTTAATACCTCCCGATGCCTATAGTAAATAACAAAGAGCATAATTCAAAAGGCAAGAGAAGTTGCAGTGTGCTCCTGGAGGAACAATAAAGAGCTCCCAAAGTGATAGTTAAGCAGGACTATATAAAATATATTAGATTATTTGTTTAAATAAACCCTTATTTAAAAGGTCATTGAAGATTTCTATGAAACTGTACCAATCTTATGTTGGGTTATACCCTACTAACCTGTTTTGAAACTGTTTCATTGGTAGCTTACCTTTTTTTTATTAAAATGAATAAAAAAAGTCATTAGATTACTAGCATGAAAGTAACTTGAAATCACTGCTGAATTCAATTCTAATATTTGCCAAACTGAGCAAAGGCATGTTTAATTAACTTTTTTTTGTGGAACCAGGGATTGAACTCAGGTCCTTGCGCTTGCCAGGGAAGTGCTTATTTCACTGAACCATCTCCCCAGCCCCCCTCAGTTAACTTTTAATTAAGCTAAACAGTGCTTTGGACCTTAAGAGATTGTGGATTCACCTTGTGTAAGGTGGGCAGCATGAAAACGTGGGCAGAAGAGATTCTGCTCCCACTCCTCAGGCATCCACACATGTCCGTGTCACAGATGTGCCCTTTCCCTGTCTGTGGTGATACCTGCACCGCTGCTCATGGCTCCAGCGAGCTCGTAGGTGAGCAGACCTCTGCCTGTCAGCAAGGATGGGGCCAGGCGCTGTGCAAGTTTGGCTTGAAGCAGCAGCTGTGCTTCTGGGCCTGCGGCACTGTTGAGAAGAGTGAGTGCAGAATGAGGCGGAGAGTCCCTGGGCTGGAGTTCCCCTTTTCTGTCTGTGACTGTGCAAAGCCTCATAAACAAGTCATGTTGTGTTGCTCAGGCTGGTCTTGAACACTTGCGCTCACATAGTCCTTCTCCTTCAGTCTCCCAAGTAGCTGGGCTACAGGTGTGTGCTGCTGTGCCTGGCTCGTAATTTTTTTTTTGAAATGAAATTGTGAGTTAACCATTGAGTTTCTTCTGGATCCTATATTGATGCTGCTTCCTGCAATTACTGTGCATCAGGAAAACCCAGTCCCCTCCCTTGCCAGCCAGTGTGAGCAGCCCTCGATGCCCCACTGCCCCTGCAGGTCTGTCCCACCCCCTTCATCCTGAGATGGCCACGCTGGGCCACCTCCAAGTCCCCCTTCTGCTTGAGAACCAGGGTCCTTCAGGGAGGCCCTGCTGCACTGGATATAAACAGGCTGGCGGCGCTATTTGCAAACTGAGTTGGAGGAAGGAGATCATATTTTAATGACTACTCTGGTTAAGAGATTTTCTTGTGTTTTATGCAACAAACGAGTTTGTATAGTGTTAAATAAGGAATGGAGGCGATGCTGGTGTAGCGGGGTACATGTGTGTCCCAGCTCTTCTAGAGGCGGAAGCAGAATTCATGGCCAGCCCAGGCAACTTACTGAGAGCTAGTTTCAAAAGAATTGAGGATGGATCTATCTGGTAGAACACTTGCCTAAAATTCTCTGCTGGAACAAAAAATGCTTTCTAAATGCTGCTTGATCAACATTATAGAATGGTGGTTGGGAGGGCGATGCCTGCCACTGCACTGAAGGGGGAAGCGCGCCCTCTGCTGGCCGTGCCATGGCTGTACCCGAGTGTCCAGTCGTTTAAATCTTAGCAGAATTAAAGCTTAGTGCCATCAGGACCGCAGAGCTAAAAAAGAATGTCAGCTTAGAATGCATAATGATTATTCCGAAGTGCACTGTGCTGCATTCCTTGATAAAGAGTTTTCATTGCTCCAAATTTCAACATGAAAAGGAGCTGTACCAATGCTCCTAAGATGTATGAAGAAAATCATAGAAGATTCCCAGGTGACAGTGTCGTCTGTCCCAGGTAGCCTGTTCTGGGTATCTTTAACATTTGCATGTTTGTACCTGAAAAGTAGCTCTGACCTGCCTTGGAAAGGCCTCAGCCATGTCACATCTGTTGCAGGATGGGCTTCCACCTGCCGCCGTTCTGCTCCATCTCGCACCTGCACCTGCACGTCCTGGCGCCCGTCAGCCAGGCTGGCTTCCTGTCCAGGCTGGTTTACAGGGTGAACTCGTATTGGTTCATCACGGTGAGTCTTTTATGCCCAGCACCAAGCACAGCTCAGCTGCTTGGATTCTGGTTGCAGGTTTCTGTTTTTTGGCAACATGCACAAGGTGTTTACAACTTTCCTAGGCCTCACCTCTGGTCTTAAATCTTAATGTAGGGTTTTTTTAGGTTGCCAGATCTATTTATTTAATTTTTGGTGGAACTTGGGATTGAACTCAGGCCCTTGCGCTTGACAGGCAAGCGCTTACTCTACTGAGGTATCTCCCTGGTCCCTAGGCCACAAGATCTATAGGAAGAAAATCGGTCGCTGAGAAATCTTCTCACTGTGCGAAGTGTGATGCTAGCAGTCCAGGCTTCAGAGTCAAATCCAAGTGTAAATGCTGGCTCTGCTGCTCACTTAAGGGGCCTTCTATAAATTACATACAATTTTCAAGAGTCAGGCTTTTTCTTCTCAGGTGCTGGAAATAGAACCCAGAGCTGGTGCATGCTAGACAAGCACTCTGCCACTGAGTTACACCCCAAGGTCAGGCTAGTTCTTTATTGCCTGCTCATAGTGCCTCCTTGCAGAGTTGGGAACAGATGTTGAGATAGCTCATGTAGAACCTTGCAGACCTGGAGACGTACTTGGGGGGAGCACTCACCCAGCAAGTGTGAAGCCCTGTTAGATCCATTGCTGCTAGTGAGATCCTCAGTACTGCAGAGGATCAGATAGCATAGTAAATAGTGCTTGCTAAGTGACCTGCTGCTTCTGTCCCTTCAGTCACCGGTGTCATATAAATTGAGCTTTTGCCTGGGGAGATAGCACCTGCCTGGTAAGCGCAGCAACTTAGATTTGATCCCCAGCACCACATGACTTACCAGCCCTGGAACCCTGGGCATTGTGTGCTGGCCCTGAAACCAGGCGTGGTGTGCCCACCTGTAATTGGCTGTAATCAAAACATGCTTGTGCTGAGCTGCACAGTGAGACATGGGATCAGATAAATAAATGTGTGTGTGTATATATATATATATATATATATAATTTTTTTTTTTTTTTTTTTTTTTAAAGAAATTGAGCTTTAGCAGTTGGGAGGTCAGTTTGATTCTTTAGATTAAAACTTTTTTTTTTTTTTTTTTTTTTTTTTTGGCCAAACTAGGGATTGAACTGAATCCCTTATGCTTGCCAGGGAAGCACTTTATTTCACTGAGCCATCTCCTGGCCCCAGTTTGACTCTTTAGAAAGGGCTCTGGTATCACGGACAGCTGCCTGACCTAAGGTTCAAAGGTTTCAGCCTAAAACACTACAGAACTGTACGGGGTGGAGGCCATGCTGCCTTGTGGCATGTGTTGGCTTGGTTATTAATTGACTCACTAGGCCAGGAATTCACCAGGCTTTTAATCCTACGTATCCATGGTAATAATGGAACCAGTAGTTGCTATATATGTTTTTGTGGGGTTTTTATTTTTTTTTTTATTTTTTAGACAGGGTTTCACTCTGCATTTCAGGCTGGCCTTGAACTCCCTTTCTAGCCCTGACTACCTTGATCCTTTTGCATCAGCTACCCAAGTGCTGGGCTTATGGGCATGCATCAGCACACCTGACAAATTGCTATGTCTGAGTGACCGGTCAGACATTATGTTCATTTGACATTGGTTGGCAGTGAGTGCTATTACTCTAGTGGGAGTACAGAAGAAGTTAGAAGGCATTAGATTGGGTAGGGCTGTGCTTGGTGATAGCTTACCCACATGCATGAGGGGATGAGTTCAGTTCCTTTAGGTAAAAAAATTAACACTTCTAGATTCTGGAAGCTTATTATTTTAGACATATGCCTCTTATCAACTTGTTCAGATGATTTTGTATAATTAAAATATTTAAGGTCTCTGTTGCATGTCTGTGTCTGATACGTAAGCTGGACATTCTGAAAGATAGCAAGTGTGGGCTCTAGAAGTCAGTGGGAGTAAGAAAGGGATTTTTGCCCTTCTAGTTTTCTTTATGATCTTGGTCTCCTAGAAGAAGTTTAATTAAAACACTTACTGGGGGACTGTGTGTAGAGCCCAGTAATAGAATGTATTGCCTTATGTAAAACCTTAGAAAAATTATAAGCTCTGTTAGTGGTTCATCTTGGTAACCTGAACTGTGAAAACTTAGACAATGGTTTATTTGATTTTGACTAAAAATGAATAAAACAAAGTACATTTGTGGAGGTTTATTTGAAAATCTCCTATCTAGCATTCCATATTTTAAAGGATGATTGAGAAAGGCTCCGTGGTTTACTCTTTTTTAAAAAATGGGTTTTAGTTACTAGAGCAGGTGTCGGTTCTCAAAACTGGGTACAGAATGCAGTTTCTGTGAGCCCCATCTGCATGCATGCACCCTCCCTGCCGTCCCGGCCTCCATCAGTAGAACGACACTGGCAGGCACTTAGCCTGAGTCCGTAGTTCACAGAGTCTGCCCTTCAGACTTCCGGGCTCTGTGCCTTCTGGGCCTCGTGTGCATCTGCCACCATATCAGACAGAGTGATCTTACTGCCCGAGATCCTCTGCGCTCTGCCTGCTCCGGCCGCCTCTGTTGTTGCTGACTGCTGATCTTCGATGTCTCAGAGTGGAATCGTACAGTCTATGCCTTTCAGGATGGCTTCTTTCACTGATAACATTTAAGTTTTCTCTGTATTGATTTACTTTTAAAATTTAGTAGATTGATTTCTTCTTCCTGGAAATTTTTAAGTGAATATGTAATGCAGCTTACAATAGACCTCCTTATAGATAATGTGGGATACCTGTACTATACAGTAGTTGCATTAAAATCTGATTTTTTTTGAAGATATTTTTATGGGTTTTAGAAGGCTAAGATTTTTAGAAATAATATGTAGTACCCTGCTTTACTGGCATGGCTTATTATAAGAGGAATGCCAGCAGTTTTGTTTGATAGATGCTGTGATATCTAGAATAAAAATGTGTTTTCTTTTAATTACAGGCTGATTACTTGATTGAAAAACTAAGAACATGACAGCATCAGCGGCAGAAGGTTTTCCTAGTCTTGGCTCAGCATAATGTTTTGGTCTCTGAGGTCTAATTGCAATTTTAAGGTTTGTGGCGTTTTAGAAGAAGCCGTTGCTGGGCAGCTTCAGCTTGTCTCTGGGTATTGGCCTCCTGGGCTCTGCGATGCACTTACAGAAGGGTCTGTCACTAATGTCTTTGCTTTAATGGTTCTCTTAAGATTTTAAAGTATAAGAAACTGTAGGGAAAATTTCATTTAAATCAAATTCTATTAATCAAGATGAGCATTATATTTTTTAAAAGTTCAAATAACTTCATTTCTTAGTAGTTATTTATAAAGAATAAACTGGTACAGAAAGTTTCTTGGAACCTTTATTACCCTGAGGGAGAAAATTAATTCGGTAGTTTATAGTTTTATGCATGTATTTTCAAAATAACACCACACTATACAGTCATCTCTGATCTTGCTGGAGGGTAGCAGTGGCATAGGTGTCCCTTTTTACTCACACTTGGCTCTTGATGCCCCCATTTAAGGCCTCGTGTCTTCTTGCTAAGTTGGTCCTGCAGGTCGCAGTGTGCAGGGGCGCCCTGGGATCCCGGCAGTATGAGGGAGCACCTGACCTCAGGCTGTGTATCGACCTTGTGCACGTTATGTTCTTACTGTACACAGACACCTGGGATACGGGGCCTGTAAGTCAGACACTGAGGGATTGATGACAGTGACTGAGCGCGTAGAACAGTTGTAGCACTGCACGGTAATGCTCGTGCCAGCTTTCTCTTGTGCCTTGGGACCACTGCTAAGTGGGATGAAGCTTCACTGAGTCCAAGGTCATGCACTGTGACAGTGAACCTGATGACTGAGGTGGTCACTGTGGGAGGGAAGTGTTTGTGGCAGGTGTGACTATGTACCAGGTGGCCTGAAGTTTCATAGTGTTACTCCAGAGGGACCTGCAGTTAAAATGGGCGCATTAGTTATTTCTGGAATTTTTATTTTCAGTTGACTCCCATGGTAGCTGAAACCATAGCAAGGAGAGCCACAAGCCAGTGACACTTGAATCACGGGGCCAGCTGTCATGTAATTTCTAACAGGAATTTACTGTATTACTGTTCAGTTAATAGAAAATGTGTAAGAACATAGAAGAGGAAGAAACAGAAGAGCGCTTCTATGACAGTATTAAAGCTGACAGAAACTTGCTGTATGGCACATTTTTTGTAATGAAGTTAGAATGAAAAGTTCTTAGACCTAGATTGTATCATGAAGAAGACCTGATTTGGAAATAGATGGGCTCACTGAAGAATTCTGTTTTCATAATATAACATTGATCACATTGGAATAGCATTTCGTGAGGCAGGTTTCAGTGGGAAAGGTCCTAGGGGGCTGGTGCACAGCCAGGTACGAGGGCAGCATGCGCCGACAGCCGATCCTGTGCAGTGCCCGTGTGCACTGTGTGTGCACATGGGAGCGTGAGCACTGTTGCTTTGTTGGAAGTAGGTGAGAATACCAGCTTTTATTCCTCCTTTTGTGTTATTAAATATAATGGTAAATGAGGAAACACATTTGCGTCATCTGGAATTTAGCAGGTTCTCATTGCCTGAGCCCAGCAAATGCATATTGGACATTTTGACTTGTAGTAGACACTGCCAGGGTCAGGCAATAAAGCGAGGATGGTTGGCTGCTGACTCCAGACCCAGGGCATGCATGGGCAGGCTCCGAGGATTCCCGGCGTGCCATGCAGTGTCTGCAGAGAATGGCTGTGGGGGGAGGGAGGGGACACTGCTGGGAGACCAGTGTCTGGGAGGCGGAGCAGCGGTCAGGCCCTGAGACCCACATGAGATTTCTGTTACTGGCTTTACAACTGACACAAATATCCAGATTTCATTTAATTCACCCGAGTTGGAGAGAGAGATTTACAAGGAAGGGGATGGGCTCTGAGTGAGATTTACAGTGCTCTTAGTTGTAAGTAGCTCGCTAAGCACTTATACAGATTAACAGTTGCAAGCATCTATAAATCAGCTAAAATATGACCAGCCTCAGAGGGATTTTCAGTGTGTGTGCTTTTTGAATGTGTTACAATGTGAACTTGGGATGCTGTAATTGACAGTGTTATGATGACAGCATAAAATTATTTAAGGAATTGTGAAATGCCTTAAAAACCTGCACAAATGGGAATAGCCAATTCAATGTAAGTTCAATAGGTTTTTCTTCTTCGTTGGAACACACTTGGAAACACATTTTTAGTAAATTCTCTTTATTTGCAAGGATTAGTAATCAAATTATAACTAAATTTGCTCAGCAGTAGTCTGTTAACTCCTGTCCACAGCATTCATTGAAGGCAAAGCTAACATATAACCTGTCTTAAAAATGTTTAAAGTAATATTGAGATCATTATTTATGTAAATTATGGTACTGCTTATATAGTTGTGGAATTGTAAAATAAATTATTTTAATTTTAATTAAATTGTGGTATTAAATTATTTCAGATTGTTTACTTAGTAGCTAGAAGAAATCTAATTAAAATGGAAAAATATTGTGTCACATTTTCTTTCTGAACTCTTTTAGTAATATTGAAAATACAAGTTCAAGAAAAAAGAAAGATGCCATAAATTGGCTCTGTCAGAAATGTAGGCGTCTTCTTCTATACGGAGAACCCAAGGTCAAGAGCAGGCCCTGTTATGGTAACAGTCACATTTCTACATCTGTTGTCAAAATATCAGCTACTGAAGTTGGTAGACTTTCACCAGTATTTTGGTGTTTATTTAGCACAGGTCACTAAGAGGAAGCTGATACCTGCTGATCCATTGATTTATTGTAGTAATGAACAGATATCTGATTCTACTTAAATTAATGCAAATGTTAAATTCCACTGATTTGGGAGAATCAGATACTCATTGCATGATTAGTTATTTAAAGGATCATCGGCAGAGATGGATCCACAACTAAGAATCATGCATTGATTAAACCCTAAGTCAAGTGCTGTGATTGCCAGCTTTTTTTTGGTTTGTTTGTTTGCTTTGACCACGTATCTGAGAACAAAGGAGGGAAGGCTTATTCTGGTACACACTTTCAGAGAGTCCAGTTCCTGGTCAGCCACCTCTGGTAGAAAGTCATCTCTGTGCAGCCAGGAAATGGAAGAAAGACCCAGAGGAGGAGAGGGCGCGAGTGTGGTAGGCCTTCCGAGGCAACCACGGAGCCGATAAGCTCATCTGTGAGTACATGCATTGGTGAGGGCAGCACTGCGATCCCCTCCCGCGTCTCACCCCAGCCTCTGAACACTGCTGCTTTGGGAATCCAGCTCACTGGTCGTGGAGCACTTCATGTATAATCATACCACCATGGAAGTAAGTACAGCATGAGCCTCTGCCCTAAACCATTCCTATCTAGCCTCCATTTTTTGTTGCAGCCCTGGGGTTTGAACCTAGGGCCTAGCCTAACTAGGGCCTCAAGGCTCCTGGGCCAGCACTCTGCCTGAGCCACATCCCAGCCCTCCCATCTCTTTTCCTTGACTTGGTTAATAGCATCCACAAACTTTTGCTTGCTCAGGCCACCGATCTCAGAATGACCTTTGAGTCTTGTCTGTCAGACTTAGTATCCAGCCTCGGCACAGCGTGGGCAGCACCTTCACACACGGAGTCTGGCCGCTTCTCATCACTTGCATTTGTTTTTTTGGATGCGTTCTCATGATTTCCTGTCCAGACTGTGACAAGAGCACCCTTTTCTCCTGCTTTTTCTCCTTGTTCACCTGCAATCTGTTTCCTTGCATTTATAGCAATAAACAGACCAGTTAGGCCTGAGTGCTCTGTTAGGCCTATGGGCTCTGCACTCATTTCTGGTGCACACAAAATATTTTAGCACAGAGGCGTCACTGTGAAGGGATCTGAGTCAGTGAGTTCACTGCTCTTTGTGTCAGTCTCTCTGCCTCCTGAGACACCCATCCTCCTTGTTAGGAATCTTGCCTCCACTGGGGTTCTTTCTAAATTACTGAATTGGGCCAGAGGGTGTCACTCAGTTGTAGAGCACTGGCCTGGTATATGTAAGCCACTGACTTTAATCCTTGGCACTGCAAAAAGAAAAGTCAAAAATTAAGTTGAAGCAGCTTTCTTCCTTGTGAAGCTCAGTTTGCCTTCTGGGTAATGCATCAGCCTTTTCAGCGGTACTTTCTCTACTGCCCAATGCATCACCCATTTTTACTGCTACACCTAAACTGCACATGTCTTTGAAAATCTCTTTACTCCTAAAATCTAGGTTCATGTGGTACTCCTTTGTGAAGTAGCTGAAATCTCTCATGCTTAACTGTAGTAATTTTCTTTCTTCAGTGTCAATGCATGGTGTTTTACAAAAGCCAAGGTATGGGGGTACACCTTAATTTTAAGATTTTCTGGAGGTGGATTTATTTTCTTATCTTCATTGTCTGAGCCCTGCGCTAGTTGTCATTACTGTCAGCCAATGTACTTTAGCCCCAGAGCACCTTAAAGTGTTGCCATAATGGACCAATGTCTGACAGAAGACCCTTGCACCACGCAACTTTTAATCCAAACAATTGAGTGTGCTCCTGATTCGAGCAGTATCTGTGGTCGAAGTAACTGCAATATCATGTTTCCAGAGAATCCATCCATACCAGTCAGCTAAAGCATTTATTTATTTATCTTATGTTTTTAGGACAGGGTCTACAGGGTCTCACTACATAGATTGGACTCCTAGTGAGCCTTCTGTTTTCAGCCTCCTGAGCACTGGGATAACAGGAGTGTGCTACCAGGCCCAGTCTCAATCACAGTCTCCTGCACCCTGGGGGCGGTGCCTACATAGCATGCTGAGGATTGAACCCCAGCTGCTGCACTCTGCCTAAGCAGGTGCTTTAGTCCATTGAGCTATCTGGCCAGCTCAGCTAAAGTATTTAATGACTAGACTTACTGACTGGGGAAATGCAGAGCCCCTGCCATCTTGATGACTTTTTTTTTTTAAAAAACCCTGTTACCTCTCCTTGCCTTTGAAACAAACTTCTCAGTGCTTTTGTGTCAACGTTCTCTGAAGCCTTTGTTGTAGCCCACGTGTCTGGCCCACAAGAAGCCACCCAATTGAGAGCCTTATTCTAGACTCATGTGGTGAAACCTGCTATGCTACAAACCAAAAGCCAGTGGTTTATCGCAAGATGCTAACACTGCAATTAAGTTGAATACTAAGGCTTTAGCAAAAACAAGAACGTAAGTTTACATTAACATCTTCGTCTTAACACAATAGCACATGTGCCATAGGTTTGCACCACGGCTCTTGAGATGAGCTCAGATTGTCTAAAGGCTCATTCTCAGTCTGGCTGAAACAAATCAGTGTTTTATGCTTGACACATCTTTTCATAAGGAAAGTATGTGTGGTGTTTTGCAAATTACACAAATTCCCTAGAAGTGGGTTAAGGCAACAAAACAGTCTAATCTGTGGTACCTGTGCTTCCTGGGACCCTCCTTCCCTCCCGCTTTCCCTCGGTCCCTCCGCCAGGTAGCTATGCTCAAGCCTTTGTATGCTTCAGTGCCATTTGGAGCTTCTTTAAAATTTCTAGACCTACACTTCAAAATTCTGAGGCTGGGGAGATAGCTCAGTAGAATAAGTACTTGCCTGGCAAGTGCAAGGTCCTGCGTTCAATACCAGGTACTGGAAAAAAAAAAATTCTGATTGTTGCGGTTGGGATGTCTGAGAGTAAGGCAGGATTGATATTTCTAATTGTTTCCAAGTGCTATGGTACTGCTTGTCCTAGGACCACATTTTAAGCATCCCTGGCACAAATGCTCCTTAAATTTGGCTACATTGAAATCAACAGCCAGGGAACTATATGTCCAAGCTACATAGTACCAGGGATTGAACTGTGCTTGCCAGGCAGGCGCTTATTCTACTGAGCTATCTCCTCAACCCCAAGAATATTTAATTTGAATTTGAATCTCAAATTAGATTGTATACCTCAGTGTTAAAAAAAAAAAAAAAAAAAAAAAGCAATTCTCCAGGTCATTACAATGTGCTGAGAGAACCCAAGGCCTACAGGATTGGAATCAGCTCTGCTTTGGGCCATGTACAGCAGTGTCTTATGAAAACCTGTCCTGTGGTTCTTGGTACCATTATGCTGTTATAGGAGGAGACAAAGATCTGGCAGGAAAAAAAAAAAAGATCTGGCAGGGTAGTAAGAGACAAGGCATTCAAGTGGTTTCATCATCTTTGAGGTGACACAGAAACCTTCAGATGAAGACCTAAGACCCTGGACAAACTATATGCTTCTATGAAGCCTGGACTGCCATGAATAAATCAAGTTGGACAAGGGCTGTAGACCGAGTGGGGGCCTGCTCGCTTGGGTGGCCTTGGACTGGGCAGCAGCCCTTCTCCCCATGTGAGGGGCAGGGCTCCTTCAGGTCAGTGATCTGCTGTTGGGTAGGGTAGGCCCCCTCTCAGAAGGGCAGTGGAGATGAAGAGTAATATTCTTTGGCTCTACAGCTTGCCTTCGATTAGAGAGAATAGTTTTTATGACTTCACTTGGGGAAGGAAAATTCTAGTGTCTGTGGCTGGCCTTGGAAGGAAGCGCGGCAGGAGACAAGTGCATGGCAAGTCACAGAGACACTGTTCTGAGGCTGCTTCTGGACCCTTTATTTTGTGGAAATTCTTTTCTGAGCCCCAACATTATATAATAGTTGTCCTACGCAGGGGATGCAAATGCGCTGCAGAGAAGCAGACAAATAGAAACTGAGCTTAAGCAAGCTAGATGCCACATTGAGTGGAATGTAAGTTGGCAAGTCACTTGGTAGAAGACTTTAGAAACCCTGCTTCTTGTATTTTAGGAAGGAAGAAAGACACCTGAACGTTTAGCTAAGACAAGCCAAAAGTGCTGTGATCCTAACCTTACTCCTGGTTCACAAGTTCTCCTCAAAGGGAATAATAAATGGGGGCCTATTCAAGGTCATGCAAAGCCCACCTAAGCTGCCAGGTTGAGTCCTAGAGCAGTGTGACTAACATCCTGGTCTTGCTTTGCCATACATTTGGAAATGAGTAACAGAAGAGTGATGAAGGGTCGAGAAGATAGATGAGTAGAATAAGCGCTTGCCTGGCAAGCGCGGGTTCCTGAGTTCAATCCCCAGTTCTGAAAAAAAAAAAAAAAAAAAAGAGTGATGAAGCCTTTTTGGTTTGCAAATGAGAAACTGAAGATTGGCTTTTAAAGGACATTTTAGCAGGCCCTCTAGTAGCATCCTTTTGGGAGCTTTTCAGTTTCAGCCACCTGCTGCGATATGGGGAGAGTTCTAGCTTAGCTCAGTGAGACAGCTATCTTATGTTTGCTCATAAATGAAGAGTTCTAGATTGTTGCATTACAGTTTAAGGATGTCCAGGAGAGAGGACTGAATCTCCATCCTGTCTTCCTTCACACACAGCCTGCTTCCGAGGTAACATTAAAGTGGATAGGTTGAAATTCATGCTGGAGAATCTTTAGCTCACAGAATAGGATCTACCTTTCCTTTGGAGATTTTGCAGATTGGAAATTTGACCTCCTGGAGCTGAGTTACACTTAACTCCTACTGTGTAAGTCTGAATCAGTGCTTCAGCTTTCCAACTTGTTCAGTCTTGCAGCCAGCAACCACACTTCTTTCTTTCTATGCTTTTTAAACTGTATTCTTTTTTTTCCCCGCCCCTGAACTGTATTCTTTATAACCAACTGGAGATCTCACCCCACATCATGAAATTTGAACTCCCTCAAAAATGTTCCACTGGAGGGCCATTGAGATAGCTCAACTGAGTTCAATCCCTGGTACAACAACAACAGCAACAACAATAACAAAAACCTGCCTTTGAAAAAGAAAAAAAAAAATGCTTCACTGTGGTCAAGTTCAATAATTCTTATATAACTTGCTCCAATAAACCTTTATTCTCCAAATTGTTCAGAAGCCCTTGCTTTTACTAATTACAAAAATTTTCAGTTCTGGTACATGAAGAGAACTTTCCTCCTTCATACTGGTTCTCTATTATATGTAATCCTCTTTCAAGTGTTAGCCTGAGATAGATATATGAGCAGTTTTGAATTACATAGGATCTCTCCCATTGGAATTCCTTAACTTTCTATTCATTTCTCTGGCTTTGCCTTCCTACACTTCACCCTGGAGTGGCATGTTGTCATCCACACAAAACTCCCTCTCCAGTTCATGGTTGCTACTTCTTAGGAATGATCTGTATTTTTTTTAATAGACAGCTTATGTGAGACTCCAATGGCAGTCTCCAACACAAAACAAAATAGGTGTTTTAAGAGGGCTATCGAGTATTAGTTACCTTTTTGTTGCTGAGATTAAAATATCTGACACTAGCACTTTAAAGCAGGAGAAGTTATTCTGGGTCATACTTTTACAGGGTTCAGTCTATGGGCATCATGGCAGAAGGGCCAGGGAAGAGTTCTTCACATCATATCAACCAGAACAAGCAACCAGGAGAGAGCCAGGCAGTTAGGGGCCAGCACCAGCAGATACAGCCCCCCTATTCATTACCTAGCCAGATACCCACAGAGTGGTATCTCTTAAACGAGATGATAAGATTATTCATCATACCTTGGTAGATGGGGCATTAATGAGCTTGGGGCCAGTTTCCAGAAGGTAGACTGGATCTCCTTGTTCCTCACAGTACACTTTTAACTGGGAGTCTCTCAATGCTAGATGAACAACCCTTCCGAAGTCTTACTCTCCTGTTTCTCCTTAACCATCCTAGTGAGCTGAAAAACAGGTTCCTCGAAGGAACCCTAATGGCTGTGCAGGGTTAATCTCTATTATCTCAGATGCTGTATCCAAACTTGAGATTCATAATATAGGTCCTGCTCAGTTCTGGAGAGGAGATTCAGCAGAGATTTAGTCCTATATTTTAGCATAAAGGATCCCAGGTGAAAAAGCAGTAATACCTTGTTGCATTTGGGTTCTGTAGACTCTTTGACCTTGCCTGCTTTCTCTGCACAACATCTTACTAATCCAGGCATGAAAATCAGTAGTTCTGTGCCATTCCATAAGAAGTTGTCCTATTGCAACGTTAATATGTTTAGTAATTATAACTTACAATTTGACTAGTTCTTGGTTTATGGCCTATCAAAACACATACTTAATGCTAACATTAAATTTGAATTTCTGGCTCACCTTAGCCTCTCCCCTCATCTAATACAGAGTGTCTCTGAAGGCTTGGGGTCCAGAGGTATCTATGCTTCTCAGAGACTCACTGCAAGTGGGCTTATGGAGATATGTTCTTAACAATGGCAGAATTCTTGATAGGAGGAATTCTCATAGGTTTTATTCAGAGAAGGAAAATGTCCTCCTTAAATACCTTTTATTGGCCCTACAAAGAGGGTGTTGCACAGTTAACAAGCAGTCCACATTTTGAAGAAAGCAGTATTATTCCATTTCTGAGGATAAAAGTGAGACTCAGAGAGGCTTTGAAATTTACTTAAAAATGTATGGCTGGCAGATGGTAGCACTTGAGACCAAGACTGCCATTGTTGGCCCATGTTTTTGATTATTATGAGCATCAACGATGTTCCAGCACATGGTGCGGGTATGCAGGATCCTTGCTCTTTTATACTTTGTGCAGTATCATGGTGGGATGTTCAATAAATGGTTTTAAATAGGGCAAAGATCTCAGTGTTCTCAAAAGCAAGGCACATACACAATATGTACTTAAGCCCATTATATGTAGTACAGGAAAACTATGCATGTGATAGTTAGAGCAACTTTAATGACTTTAATCTACTATTGGCTTGATTGTTTGTGTGATGCTAACAGATAATGCAACCTAATAATCACTATTTTGAGAAAGATACTGTTTTGGTTTCTGTCAACCACAAGGTAAACCACAGGAGATGTCGTAAGTCTGTAAGAACTGTTTGGCTTAAAAGGCACGTGCCTGAGGGGTCGGGGAGATGGCTCAGTGGAATAAGTGTTTCCCTGGCAAGCATAAGGGCCTGGGTTCAACCCCTGGTTCTGCAAAAAAAAAAAAAAAAAAGGCACGTGCCTGGACAAGTTCGTGCAGAAATGCAAAAAGAACGGTGTTAAAGAGCGGGGCACATGAGTCAGCACGAGAATCCTAGGAGGGCTAGCAAAGTCTACACTGAAAAGGTGAAATTTCAGTCCAGTTTTATTTTTACTTTCAAAAGTACAGGCTTCAGTGTCTAATTGCATTCATAACAGAGCTGGTACACGTACAGCACACATCCTCATTCTTTAACTGTCTTCTTCCACACTCTTCCCTCCATCTCTTTAGCCCCATTCTCATTTGCAAAAGTTCTGTGACGCCGTTTCGTTTATTCCACTGAGCCATCTCCCTGGCTTCTGTTATCATCTTTTACTTTTCTTTTCCAACTATTTTTCTCCTTTTTGGAAAGGATATTTAAGTTTGTGTGTCTGATTTCTTTCACTTAACATTATGGTCTTAAGGGCTATCCAGTTTCCCAGAAATGACTCAAATTTATCCAGTCCAGTTTTGAAGGATTCGAAGGGATGCACGTAAGCTGGAAATAGGTCCAGGTGGCACGATCCCTGGGAACTGCACTGCCTCGTGGCAACCTGTTTCTGAAAACCACTAGCTCCAGCAGTAACTCCTGCCAGTGGACACCGCAAGGGAAAAGCAGCCGCCTCCTTCGGCCTGGAGCTCCTAGGCCAGGCGCCCTGAACGCCGGGACCGCGCCATCCGGGCCAGGCTTCCCGTTTCCGCTCTTCAGGCTCCGCCTCCGGGGGCGGCCCCACGCGGCCGCGCAGGCGCGCTCGGGGCGGCTGCAATGGCGCTGTCTTGCCACCTGAGCAGGTATCTGCTGCTCATGGCTCAGGAGCACCTGGAATTCCGTCTGCCGGTGAGCCTGCAGCGAGCTCCACACGGTCCCCCGGAGAGGGCTGCGGGTGGGCAAGCGTTCTGCGTCGCAGAGCACGCAGCAGTTCGGGACCCGGGTTGCACCAGGCGGATCTGGTCACCCCGCCCTTGGGCTGTGGGCTGAGCTGGGCGGAGGGGTGGGAGAGAGCGGTCGCCGACGGACTCCTCCGGGCTAGCTGAGCGCGTGCGTTCATTCCTCTGCAAGTGCGCAGGCAGCGGGATTAGGTGGTTCCGGGAGCTCTTGCTCTAGCAGAAGATGGGGGACTCAACAGGCGTGGTGTTGAAGTGCTCCAAGTTCGGGGAAGGGGTCGATGGTGAGGTTAAACGACAGAGAAGTCGAGAACGGGGTTGATCTGTTCAGGAAAGGTTTGTGGAGTGCCTGTGGTGTGGATGTGATGGCGTGGCCTCTCCCCTCAGGGCGCCAA
The DNA here is from genome assembly GCA_004027165.1 of Ctenomys sociabilis. Taxonomy (NCBI): domain Eukaryota; kingdom Metazoa; phylum Chordata; class Mammalia; order Rodentia; family Ctenomyidae; genus Ctenomys; species Ctenomys sociabilis. The sequence goes on along the minus strand of PVKA01001917.1, from coordinate 61,839 downwards.
TAGTTCATACAGGAGACTGCACAGAACCCTGAGCACAGACTTACAGAGCAAGCACTGCAGATGCCTGCGAGGAGACGGCCGGGGACCCTGCGGGATGGGATGTTAGCCTTCCAGAGGGCGAGGATGGGTAGTGTTGTGGCAGAGTGGCAAGGAGAATTCGGTGGGGCCTCCAGGTGGAAAGCCCTGAGGATCCTGGCATGGAATTTACTGAACATTGTTAAGCGAAGAAGTGGCAAAATGTGTCTCCCCATCACTTTGGCAGTGTATGGAGAAGGACAGGAGAGAAAAATGACTGGAGCCAGAGACTAAGAGTCTGCTGGTGTGGTCTTGCGAGCTGGTGAAGAAGGGCTGACCTAGGGCAAGCAGTAAGAGGATGGGGTCGGCTAGGAAGGCCTTGGGTGATAACAGGAGAGGGAAGGGGAACAGTCGCTGCGACTTCTTGGGTGGACACAGTGGTCGTGCCTCCATCTAAAATTGAGAAAACAGGCAGATGTTAAAATTTTATTTTGATTATGCTGCATTTGAGGTATTTGTATAACAAGTGGCAGGGACCAGGAGGTGCAGGGCATTGGAGACCAGAGTGGCAGAGCTGGGTGGGCCGGTGTCAACCACTTGGAGTTTTCTGCACCACTCACAGGTGGCACAAGTGCGGCAGCTGGTTGTTCATTATAACGGACACACTCTGAAAGATTCAGCATCACTTGGTGTGTGGGGGACCCAAGCAGAATAGGGTGGTTTGTCAGGTTTTTCTTCTGGCCCTATACAGGTAGCAGTGGTTACACTGCTTGGACTTAGGACCAAGCACCCTGTCCTGATTTACGACCCACTGCTCGAACTTACCACCTGTCTGTGTTTCTTTTTTTTTTTTTATATATATATATATTCTTCTGTACATCTTGTTTCTAGAACCTTGCTGTCTTTTTTGTACAAAACACTTTGTTTATATAGTGCTGTAATTTTTGCTGATCATACTAAACTGTACAGTACTGTAGTTTTATGTTGTTATACATTACAATACTACATGTGAGTTACGCAAGTGAAAGCAAAGTCATCAGGTTGGAGTTTCCTGTAAGCAGCTCTTTGCTCTGAGTCTTATAATGTACATAGGATTTACAAACAACTCCTCATTGGGCACCCAAGGCATTCACGAAGCTAGTGGTAGGAGGGAACTTGGTCATTGAGCATGGCGTATCTGCACGCAGCCTTCCGGCTCCAGGAGCTGCTCTGCGGTGTGGCTGTTTTTGATAATGGTTAAGCACCTCAGGGAAACAGCGGCTGCACTTGGAATCCTGTCCTTTCCTCAGTCTTAGTGGCCTTTCCTCTTTGGTCCAGTTTGGTTTAGTTCTGTTACTTCTTTGCTTCTTTTTGCCTAGTTGATCTATCGCTTTGTGACAGTGGCATGTTTAAGTCCCCCATTACCATTGTATTCTTGCCCATTTGATTTTTCATGTCTGTTGAAATTTGTCTTACATAGTAGGGTGCTCCTACATTGGGTGCATATTTTATTATTGTTATTGCTTCCTCTTGCAGTTTTCCCTTAACAAGTATGTAGTGACCTTCTTTATCTCTTTGGATATTTTTTTTTTTTTTTTTTTTTTTTTTTTTTTTTTTTTTTTTTTTTTTTTTTTTTTTTTTTTTTTTTTTTTT
>PVKA01001917.1:0-60092 GCA_004027165.1 Ctenomys sociabilis | reverse complement strand
CCTGCTTTTTTTTTTCTGATTTCCTGTGACATAGAGGAATATTTTACATTTTTGACTTTTGATCTGTGAATTTCCTTTTGAGGTTTGTTTTTGGTAGTACCAGGGATCGACAGGACCTTGCGCTTGCCGGGCAAGCAGTTATTCCACTGAGCTATCACCCTGGCCCCTCCTTTTGAGTTTAATGTGTTTATTGCATGCAGCATATTGTTGGATTCTGTTTCTTAATCCACTCTGCTGGGCTGTTTCATTTGATTGGTGAATTGAGGCCATTTACATTGATAGTTATAACTGATACATATTGGCTTATCTTTGTCATGTTATTTTACTGTTTATAGGTTCCATAATTTTTTTTTCTCTTTTTAATTACTTGCTCTGTTTGGTGGTTCCTTTCTGTTGTTCTTGAAGCTGTGATCGCTTCTGTCTCTTTCTAGAATATTTGTTAGTACTTTTTGTAGGTTGGTTTGGTGGTCATGAATTTCTTCAATTGTTTTTTGTCATGGAAGGGTCTTATTTTGATAGATAGTTTTGCAGGGCTCATCAATCTGGGTTGGAAGTTATTTTCTTTCAGGACCTGAAATACTTCACTCTAAGCTCTTCTTGGTGTGATGGTTTGTGTTGAGAACTCTGCCATGATTATGATGGGCTTTCCATTGTAGGTGCTCTATTTCTGATTTCTAGCAGCTTTTAATATTCTGTTCTTTTGCTGAATTCCTGAGATCTTGATTATCGTGTGTCTAGGCATAGATTTATTGTGATTATGGCTGTGTGGAGTTCTATATGCCTCTCTTATCTTTATGTCAGTTTCTTTTCTCATGTTTGGAAAATTTTCTGCTATTATTTCTGCAGATAGTCTTTTTGTATCATTTGTGCTGTCTCCCACTGCTTCATTGGCACCTATTATTCTTATATTATTTTTCTTTGCGTTGTCTTGTATGTAGCGGCTGAATTATTTCCTGGTTTACTGTTAGTTTTAAGAGATCTTTTAATTTCATGTTCATTAGCTGCAACACTCTTCGAGGTCTGAAGGTCTGTCTCAATGGAGTTCTTAACTTCCTGGATCTCTGTTGACTCCGTTTCATGCATTCCAGTTCTTTCCTGTATTGTTCATTTAGTGTTTCCATCATTTTTTCTAGTCTCCTCTATTTTTCTATCTATGTCTTCTTTAGCTGTGCTGAGCAATTCTTTCACTATTGTCGTCCTTTCTTTTTGGACCCAAAAAATTATTTCTGTTCTTACTTCTTCTATAGCCTGATGGACTTGTTTCTTTATTTCAGTTACTATCATTTCAGAGATTTCAGATGTGTGATTTCCAAGTTTTTGTATGCCTTTGTTTCATGGATTTGTTTTGGGTGGGCTGGAGGGTTGAGATTGCCTTTTTCTCCTGTGTTTTGGCATTTTTGAAGCTCACATTAGCCACCCAGATAGAGTCCTGCAGGCTGCCCAGAGTCTTCCAATGTTCTTATATGGCTCCTGGAATTTAGCTGTATTCTCTTTCTTGGGCCCACAGATCATAGCTCTTTTGTGCCCTGCAGGCCACTCAAGAGTTCTCCTACATTCATAAAAGTTTGGAGCAGCAGCACTAGAAGCTCCACGCGTGCGTGCTGTGGGCTGAGGAAGGTCAGAGCTTAGGCGAGTCCTGCAGGCTGCCCAGAGGCCACCAAAGTTCTTAAATGCCACCAGGAAAGAAAGCTCTTTGGCTGTGCCCACTGGGTCCACAGACCGCAGCTCTCCTGTGGCCTGCCTTTAATTTCCTTATTAACAGCCCAAGTTTGTGCTCCTCAGGAAGGAGCTATGCTTGCTGATTCGCATGCAAGGGAACTACCAGTGACTGAAGTTAAGTTTCATGAATAACATCACCGAGTGAGTGTATGGAAGATCTGCAAATGAAAGGCAAATTTTCTTCAGCTTGACTTGTGATTCTCTCCATGGCTTCTGTTCAAATTTGTGTTATGTCACAAAATAGCATTTGGGCTTGGTCCACTGATGTGATGAGAATCTGTGCTAGCTGGGGTCCGTCCAGCCCCTGCTCATGTAGGATGTGATTTGGTGCATAGACAAAAAGGAAAACAAAAATGGCTCTTGTTGCTCAAACCTCTCATACCTTCTAACCTTGGAGTGAGGAAATCCAATTGTGGGTAGCTTCTGGTTTTGTATTTAAGGAGACAATTTGTTAGTGGTACAAATCATAAAATTTGTATAGTGCTCATATCAATCAAAGAAATTACTTCAAAGAATATACACATCTGATTACAACTTTGCGTGTAGGATGTATTTAAATATTTGTTGTGTTCTTAGTGGCACAATTATTAAGAAAGTTTAACTTAACATTTTTGGGCTTAGTGAATATATAATGATGCTCTAATTTTTTAAAATTAGATTTTATTGGTACATTTTAGATATACGTAATGAGCACAGTGATTAAAGAAAATTTGTACCTGCACGACAGTTAATTTATTTTTAAATATCTTCATATCATAATTTAGTTATCAGTTTGTTTTTATTTTCAGTTTACTAATTTGTAGTGGCTGTAATTGGCTATTTTCAAAATCAGAACATCAACTTTTTTTTTTACTGTGTTTTCTGGTAGCTTCCTGTTGTCTAGAATTTATCAGGGATTACTAAACCATGGCTGTGACTACAGAAATTGTTCAGAATCCTGAGTTGTAATTGTCTGATTTTGAAACTTAAATGCCTTCTGTGGATATTGCCCACTCTATTTTATCTTTAATCATAGTAGACCTGTTTTTCTTAATAAAACTTTGAGTTCTCTGTTAAAAATATTCTCTCTATAATATTTCAAAACAGGAAATAAAGTCTTTGCTCTCACTTTTTGGAGGTCACTTCACTAGCAATCAAGAAAGTTATGGAAAGGTAAGATGAATTTTTAGTTGACTATATGTAGAATATCTATAAATAAGTAAAACATTAGATTTGAAGAGAACTGAAATGCTTAAGTTTCTACTTGTGTGATTACTTGTCTCTATTTCTAGAGGCAATTAAATGAAAAAGATACTTGAAAAATAATGGCTTTGCAAAGCAACTTAACTTTATAGTTTTCTTTTGTTCATTTATCATTTTTATAGTAGTGGAATTCAGTCCAGGGCATTGCGCATGCGATGCAAGTGCTGTACCTCTGAGCTACAACCCCAGCTCCAGTTTTAGTTTTTAGCTCGACAGTCACACCATAATTTATATCTGTTCTGTCATTGAGCAAAGAACTATTTTCTTTTGGTAGGTGTATTTTGATTTGGAACTTAGCAGAATTTTAAGTTTCTATTGGGCATGTATTCTCACTTCCATCATTGTTACTCAAAGTACTTACCCACCACTTGGGTGACCACAACTACCTAGAAAATGAGAAATGCAGGGCTAGGATATAGCCCAGTGGTTCAGTACCTGCTTGGCCAGTGTAAAGTCCTGAGTTTGATTCCCAGTCCAAAAAAAAAGGAAAGAAAAACATAAAATAGGTATATGACAAGGAATGCTTGGCTGAGGTAAAAAATCCAAGATTGTATTCTGTGGTGTAGTATGCATTAATTCTTTCAGACAAGCTACCTGAAGGCAAGTGCTAAGTAAACCTCAAGTAGATTTCAGTTTAACTTATTGCTCTTTGATTTATGAGGTCAGGTATGGAAGTGTCCTTACACTGCACTGTTAAGCCAGAAAGTAACCTATGGAAGGATTTCATCTTTCCTATGAGAGCGATTTTTATTTTGGTCAGGTATTCTCCCATGAAGGAAGCAAAATTTGCACTGCTGGTCTGTGCATCAAAGCCTACCTGGCTGATAGCCACGTGGAAGTAAATGGGTTTGCTATTTCTTTCAGTCTCCGTTTTGGATTCTTAGCCTTCCCTCTGAAGATATTGCAAGAAACTTAATGAAACGGACAGTGTGTGCCAAGTAAGAGCTCTGTCTTAATTTTTACGTATTTGTACTGGGCAAAGGTAGAGGGGTGCAGAGGGAGCTGGGATTAGCTAGCAGTTGCAAGCATTTACCCCCGGGTGGGGGCGCTGCAGGGGAGAGCTCAGTTGTGAAAATGGGGGTGGGGAGGGGCCTGAGCGTGGGAATGCAGAGAGAAAGCCCTGTTCAGGGCAGGCTTTCCGAAGAAGCCCCAAGATGAGTTCATGCTGTGGAGATGGAGCCCTCAATCTACCTGCAGCCTTAAATCTAATCTTTTGAGTTGAATCTTTGTTTTTGCTATAACTAGGGGTTGAATTCAGGCCCTTGCGCTTGCCAGGGAAGTGCTTTTTCTACTGAGCTATCTCCCCATACCCCCTCTAGTTGAATCTTGTTACTGAGTATTGTTTATTAAATAAAAATGACTAGAGAAATCAGAATATAACTAAAAGCATCTTCTGAATAATTACTATTTTAGCTTATATTAAAATGTATAAGATATTTGGATTAGAAAGACAAGGTTTTAAGATTAAACAGCTACTGAAGTACTAAGTGTACACACACATATACATGTATATATATCTACCTATATATTAAACCTCATATCTTCTGATGCATATATTTAATGAATGGTAAATCAGTAATTGTATATTATGATATATAATACATTTTAGTTGCTTTTTAATTTTTGTGTAACTTGCTTTGGTGAGCTGTACCATAAATGTATACTATATCCTCAGTAAGAATAATATTACTATTGAGGTCTTTGCTATATACGTCAGTAAAAAGAAAAGGAAGAATTCAGGTTTTTGTTTTCTTTTTCTTTTTTGGCTTTTTGAGACAGGGTCTGCCTGTGCAGTTCATGCAGACTTTGAACTCAGTAGCCCAGGCTGGTCTCAAACTTGCAATCATCCTCTTGCCTCAGCGTCCTGAGTGCTGGGGTTATAGGTGTGCGCCACTGTGCCTGGCAAGAATTCGGTTTTTCAAGGTTGTTCCGTACTCTCATTGTAACAGAATAAAAATAAACGCGTAAGCTACAGCGTGTGCGCTACAGCAGGCTCTTTGTATCATTGAGAGATCTAAAACGTTCCCCGTCATTGACCTAAATTGAAAACTAATTTAAATTCAGAATTTTTTTGTAGCAGAATACGGATTGAAATTTAGCTTGTTTTTAGCATGGAATATTTTGAGCAAACCCCCAAAGAAGTAAAAACTGTGGCAAATGCATCTTAATGTGGTCCTTTTGGTTTTTGGAGAGGACACTGGGAAAAGTTGGGTGTTACGTTTTGTGACTGTACTGCATCAGTTGCTCGAGCGCAGAAGCACGACTTCGGGACAGGCGAGTGCGGCTCGGGGACCAGCGTGTGCCCGCCTCTGTGCTCTCGGCTGGGCCCCCCCGCCTGTGCCGTGTGAGCTCTGCCCTCAGTGCATGTTGGGAATGGAGTTTTCTATGTTTCCAGGCTACAACTTCTCATTTGTAGCTTAGAAAGAAATAAGCAGTGATTGTTTCAGGGGAGCTAGCGCAGACAGTTAGTGGTCTGACTGGTGCGCGTTGCCGCGAGAGCCAGGTGCCTGCTGAGGCTCGCCCTTTGTTTCCTAGGGCTGTATTTGAACTGTGGGGTCACGGAACGTCGGCTGAGGAGCTGCACAGCTCTCTCAAAAGTTACCCGGTGGAGAAGATGGTGCGTAGAGCAGTGAGTGCGACCTCCTCTAGGCTTTCGCACGAGTCCTCGAGGGCATCTGAGTTCAAAACTGATCTCCTTCTATTTTAGGTTCCATTTCTGCACCCGGAGTCTACGTATAAAATAAAAATCCACACATTTAACAAAACATTGACACAGGAAGAAAAGGTCAAACGCATAGATGTAAGTGAACCCAGGCACGCAGCGCTTGAGGATGGCTCTCCCCGTCCGCTCGCGCGCCTGGCTCCTCGGGCCTGAGCGGTCGTGCCTGCCCCTGTGCCAGGCACTTGCCGTGATTTGTCTTACTTAAGGCTGACGCCAGATCCGCATGGTAGGTATGATGATTACATAAGAGCTGCGGTGCTTGTCTTTGTAAAATTTTAGAGACCATTGGAACTATTTTTATTTTCTAGGCACTTGAATTTCTGCCATTTGAAGGAAAAGTAAACCTGAAGAAGCCACAACATACATTCTCGATTTTGGAGGACTATGGTTTGGACCCAAATTGCATCCCTGAGAAGCCGCATAACATTTATTTTGGGAGATGGGTGAGGAAGTATTCTATTGGATACCACTGGAATGCTTGTAATTTCACCACTTGGGAAGCTGAGGCAGGAGGATTGCTCCCAAGTTCAAGGGTAGCCTGGGCTAGGTAGTGAGTTCAAAACCATCCTGCACTATGTAGTGAGACCCTATCTCAAAAAAAGAAAAAGACAAAAGAAAAAAAATAACCAACCAACCAAGAGAAGTCTGAAGTGCTGGTCAGAGGGATATCTCAGTGCTGGGCTTGCACGCCGTGGGAGAGGTGCTTGCTCTGGGTTTTCATCTCTACCCAGAGCCGAATGCTTATCTTTTATGTTTGACTTTATTTGTAGAACTGTAAAGCAAGTGAAGCATCTGCTGCTGTATGGGTTAAAATTGAAGATTATGTAATTATGGTTGGCTTTGGATTTTTATGAAGAAGCTTCCTATTCAAACTAATGCAGGACTTGTTCAGATTTGGATTGGGGCCTTTTCCCTGAACAGCATTCTCAGCCTTTCTAATAATTTATGATAGTGTCTATCTAAGTGGCCCAGGCTTGTCTAGAACTTTGGTTCTCCTGCCTCCTCCCAGGGTGCTAGGATTACAGGTGTGCACCACCCTGCCTGGCTGTGGGCAAGGGAAGGGCGGACTGCGGTGTGGTGAGAGGGCTGGGTCGTGGGGAGCCCCACTTCAGTCCTCTGTGGTCTGCGGGAGTGGAGTTCCTTTCCAGTTGTCCCCCTGCTCCCAAGTGAAGAGAGGATGAGCAGGCACTGGAAATCGTGGTCATCTCTATTTTGATTATTGTTCTTTAGAAAAAAGAGATGAGAAAGGCTCACCACTGTCCCTGGGATAATTTGCATTTCAGTGTAGGTAATATTGGGCTTGTAAAGGAAAAAAAGATGAAAAGACATTAAAAAGGACTGTACTGCGAATAATGCCTCAACCCCATGGTATTAAAAGAATGAGTTCAGAGTAACAAGAAGTAGGAAGAAGTTCCCATGAGCCAATGCGACAGATTTACTGTGGGTTATTGCCTCTGATCTGTTGTGTGTGTGCCTGTGAATTTGAAAACTGTCTCTGCTCTAGATTGCTGATGGACAGAGAGAGCTAATTCAGTCCTACAGCGTCAAGAAGAGACACTTTATTGGAAACACAAGCATGGATGCTGGCTTGTCGTTCATCATGGCCAACCACGGGCAAGTGAAGGAGAACGACATTGTCTTCGACCCATTCGTGGGAACAGGTACTTTTATCGAGTGGCTGTGCTGGTGTGGAGACGTTGCTTGGAGGTGAGAGTGCAGGTCATAGCAGTATTTTTGGTGACAGATTAAATGAACGAATGATCTAATTTTTGTTAGTAGCTAAGCGACAGACCCATTCTTGTGTTATAGTACTCAGGGCTCATGCCATTTTATAGAGGATTCTGATAGAATTTTGTGGGTTTTATTTTTATTTATTTTTTTACTGGGGGAAAAAAAAAAGAATATATTTAGAATTAGCCAGCTGGACTCATGCTTAGATGATCCCAATTTTGTTGGCAACATCCAGTGCATCATAATTGGGAGCCAGTCAGCATACGCCTTCTTCTCTCCCTCAGCCCTGAGTAGGGTACTGACCTTGGCAACAGCAGTGTCCTACAGCTTCTTCACAGCTTGTTGGATTTGGTGCTTACTGGCTTTGACATCCACAATGAACACGAGTGTGTTGTTGTCCTCGATCTTTTTCATGGCTGACTCTGTGGTCAGGGGAACTTGATGATGGCATGGTGGTCAAGTTTGTTTCTCCCGGGGGCGCTCTTCCAAGGGTATTTGGGCTGCCCCCAGAGCTGTATGTCTTGGGATGGCGGAAGATGGGTGACGTTCGTATCTTCTTTTTGGGGATATGGATGCCTTTTAGCCCAGCCTTCTTGGCCTTAAAAGCTTTTGCTTTGGCTTCAGCTTTGGGAGAGGCAGGGGCTTCCTTCTTCACCTTTGGTACCATCTTGAAAAAAGGGCATCTATATCTATCTGTCTATCTGGTTGTCTGTCTGTCTATCTATCTGTATATTTTTTTGGTACCAGGAATCAAACTCAGGGCCTTGTGCTTGCCAGGAAGGTGCTCTCTTACAGAGCCATACATATTTTTAATAGTAGAAAACCTGTAGTAACATATGTTACAGAAATGCTATAAAGCTCCAGGGTTTAAGTGAATCTCAAAACTCTTGGGGAAAGGACTTAAACAGAATTTTAGTGCATGTGCTACCAAAGAGAGCACTTAAATGACAGAGTTTAAAAAGGAAGTCTTAAAAAATTTTTTTTTTGGAGCCAGGACCTTACTGTGCAGTTCAGGCTGGCCTTGAACTCACTATGTAGCCAAGGCTAGTCTTGAATTCACAGTGATCCTCCTGCCTCGGCTTCCTGGGTGCTGAGATTACAGGTGCGCAGCACTATGCTCCCTTAAAAAGAGTCTTAATGTTTTTAAATAGATAATTTATATTTGAATGGAGAAAAATAGTTATTATGTCATCTCATCTTCGATTTGGTTTCTGGGAATTATAAGGAAATCTGAATATATTAAATGAGTCAATACCAGTGGCTCTGAGGGTGCTGTGTTCGGGACCGGGCTGACTATACTTGGTTGGGGTGTTCCCCAAATAAACTTAGTGTGGAATTACTTACACTTTAAATTTAGTGCTGACTCGGTACAGATATTTTATTGCCTTTTTTTTTTTTTTTGCACCAGGGGTTGAACCCAGGACTTTTGCACTGAGCTACATTCTAAGCATTCTTTTATTGTTACTATTTTGTTGTTTGGGTTTTTTTGAAACACAGTCTCTCTAGCTTAGGCTGGCCTGGAACTGATGGTGATCCTCCTGCTTCAGCCTCCCCAATGGTCATTATTTACCCTTTCGGTTTCTCACACCAGAAAAAGAATATGATATTTAAAATGTGTATACAATTTAGTTTACTTAGAAGTATTGTCTCAAATTATAGCCATTTACCTACAAGTGTCTCAAGTTTATCCTTAATGGCAGACTAGTGTGCTATCATATATGAAAACCACATCTTTGTAAGCCTTTCATCATTAATGGGCATTTGGGCTGTTTCCAAGATTTAGCTATTACAAATTTAGCTATTGCTGTGCTATAAAAACATAAGTCCTGAGGGAACTTGACTGACCTTGTCAGATACAAAAGATACATTTCTTGTTATATAGGTCTTGCTTTATCTTGGTCTTAACCATCCAGCAGAAAAGTGTAGAAACGAGGTATGAAAGTGAAGCCGTGTTAATATGCTGAGCTGTGGAAGGCTCAAGTCAGCAACTTCTGACATTGCCAGTCCTGTGAACAATCCACTACTATTGTGGACTACTGGACCATATTGGAATATTTTTCTGAATTCATGCACCTGCAATATTTGGATGGCAATGGAATACCCAGCTCTGACAAAACTGAACAAAAAAAGGAGATATAAATGAAGGACCATTTTGTATCTGTATTTACAAAATAGTTAGGATAGATATACAGCTACTTTCTCTTAATTCAATAAGAAGAAAAATTTGTACTAATAGTGTTTGGACAGGATATCATGTCTGCATCTTGTGCTATGGATGACTACTACAAAGACAACGATACGCAATGTATTATTATTGTAACTCTCCTACCAACCTGTTTTGAAACTTTTCAGAGCTGTCCCCTGGGCGTAGCTTGCTTTTGCCTTTTGAGTCTGTTGGATGATCCTGCCCTTTTATTGGTGATGGGAAGTTGCTGTCTTTTGGGCCTCGTACCCAGCTGTTGGTACCACATATGGGATTGTTTATCAGATAATCTTGGTTCTGGAATACAAGGTAGAGGAACTGATCACAACTGTGTCATCTGGGTAAAGCAGTACAGCCAGTAATAATAATAGCATCAACTATGACCTTGAAAATGACAAGCTGTGGTAACTCAATTTGCCACCTTTACCCACAGGAACAAGAGTTATAGTTACGTAGCAATCTAAAACAAACCAGAAAATTATATACAGTGAATATCTCCTCAATAGAGAGCTTACCCTTAGGGGAGAAAACTTAAAAGAGGTAAGAAGAAAATACAAGGAAATAGAAGAAGAGAAAGAGATTAGAAGCAGAGCTAAAAGATAAACGAGGGTCACCCAAGCTTTGGGAACCATGAAAATGACGGGAGGAAAGAAAGAAGAAAGAGATCTTTGCCAGGATTCAGTCCCCGGCTTTGCGGCTCTGTCTTCAGGGCACGCTGAGACAGCGAGTGAGACTGGGCATGGTGGTGCGTGCCTGTAATCCCAGCACTTGGAAGGCTGAAAAGAGGCTGAAAGCGAGTCTAATCTGTGTATTGAGACCCTGTAGACCCTGTACTAAATACATAATAATTAAACAGAAAAATTCAATTTGGTTCATTTGCTCTTGTTTGCCTTTAGTATATTTTCATCCCCTGCCATTGTTTTTTTGATTTCATCTTATGTTTAGGTGTGTAGGTGGTTAACTTGCTTCCAGAAGTGAGAACTATGTAGTGGGATGTATTCTAGCAGTTGTCGTTCTTTCATATCCTTTCCATCAGGCTTACTGGCCTCACTGGAACGAACTTCACTGTCTTCTTTTTTTACAGAAAAGATAGCACTCCATGTAGCTTGTTTCTAAACCTTTGTCACTTAATGATATTTCCTGAAAATCACTCCCCATCAGTTCATAGAGATTGTTTTCATTCTTTTTTTTTTTTTTTGCAGGGGGGTGAGGGGAGAGTGGAACTTAATAAATTACTCAAATAATCTTCCATACTTGGACACTGGCAGTTTCTAACTTTATTTATTTTTATGAGTTTAGGGCAGGGTGTACAGGGTATTCAGGGTCTTGCTACGTAGATCAGAGTCATAGTGGTTCTCTTGTTTTCAGCTTCCCAAGCTCTGGGATTACAGGTGTGTACCACCATGCCCAGTCTCACTCCCTGTCTCAGCGCAGGCCCAGGGATCGAACTCCTGGCCCTGTGTCTGCCTAAGCAGGTGCTTTAATCCACTAAGCTATCTGGCCAGCTGTAGTTTCTAACATTTTGTAATTAAAACAATGCTTGTCATGGGTCATCTTATGAACATGTGCCTTTGTACTGTTGTGGGCATGGTGCTGGGGGAAATTGCCACAGGTGGGATTGTTAGGTTGAAAGGTATATGCGTTCAACAGGTGGCAGAGAGATACAGTGAATGTGTAAGTAAAGAAATTACAGTAGAACTGCTGGGAATGATGGGATAGGTGTGATCAAAGAGAGGGAGGGTTTTGAGGGGTGTTGATGGCAATGTGTTTTTTACTGTAGTAACATTTAAAAATATTCGCCATATTTTATTAGTCCCCCTCACTGGTCAACTGGCAAAGCAGTGCCTGTCAAGTAAACTCTGCAGTGTTTACACACTGCAGCGTGTTCTCATCCTCCTGACGCTGGAGCTGCCACCACGCAGCTGCTGGCTCTTCCCCAAGGCCAAAATCGCCTGGAAATACAAAGAGAGCGCAGAGCACAAATGCAGTCAGGAAGAGGCCTTCCAGAGCTGCGTCAGAAGGTGGCAGAGCTGCGGAAGTGTGCAGGACACAAGGGGAGGGGAGGAGCAGTAGAATACTCCTCCGTTCCTGCCAGCAGCTTGAGAGCGTGCCTGTTCTCCCATCATCTTACCAATTGAGTCTATTCTCATGCTTTTGAACGTTTGCCAATGTTGGGTGAAAATGCTGTTTCATTGTAATGTTGACTTGTATTCCTTTTATTATCAGTGACTCTAAACCTGACTGTATTTTAAGTACTATTTGTATAATTTAACTCGAATTAGATTTTATGTCTTTGCACATTTTTCTACAGAACTTTTTGACTTCCACCCTGCCTTTATTGTGAAGTGGGCATAATACAAAGAAGTGTAAACATGAGTAATTGGTAGAGAGCAAGCTCATAAGTAGGGAGGGAGACAGTGGCGTGGACTTCGTGGTAGTGAGACCGTGGTTGTCATTTTTTAGGTGGCCTCCTGATAGCTTCAGCTCACTTCGGTGCGTATGTGTGCGGGACAGACATCGACTACAGCACAGTTCACGGCTTGGGTGAGTGGAGGTGCGGCCCTAGGGTCTTTGCTGTTGAACCAGAGCTGCCACATGGGACCTTTCCTCAGGCGGTGTTTACCTTTGACACCTGCTCTTATCTTGTGTGTCTTACACAGTTAAATGTACTGATCGCTACCTGGCTCTAGCCTGTCCCCTTTCTTTTCTTTTATTCTTCTTCTTGTTTTTAATAGATCTGTCTATCTATCTGATACAGGGTCTCAGCTATGCAGCTCAGACTCATGTGATCCTCCTGTCTCAGCCTCCCAAGTGCTGGGATTACAGACATGTGCTACCAGTCCCAGTTTCAGTGGCCAGCATGGTGCAGGGCCAGCATAGCATGCGGTAACAGGGATGAAACCTGGGTCCTTGTGTTTGCCAGGCAGATGCTTAGACTGCTGAGTTATCTTCCCAGTTCATTTGGTGTTTTCAATCATGGCCTTTTTTTGACTTCTGTGTCTGCTTTATTATAAAGTGGGCATAATACAAAAAAGTGTAAACATTGAGTAATTATTAGTGAGCAAGCTCGTAAGGAGCTAGCACCTCCCTTAACAGACAGGTCGGGCATCCTTATGGATTCAGCTTGATCCACCAGTCTCGCACAGGGTGTAAATTCCGGCCCTGAGCCCTGTACACTGTCACTCAGCCCCGTGTCTCTTTCCCAGGGCTCTGTGCTAGCACCAGGCACATGGTGACGGCGTATCTCACACATTCTCCCCAGCTTGTCTCTGCTTCAGGTTTCTCTGATCTTACTCACAGGCGTTACCGTCCACTTACATCTTCTGAGCTAGAAGCGTCTGGGCTTCCCTGCTCCCTCCTGGCTCCTGTGTTGAGAATGTGCCATGTACTAAGCTTTGCTCATTTCTGCTGCTTTGATCTGATCCCACATTGGGTCCACAGAGCCCGTGGCCTGACAGGGAAGAGCCAAGCTCTGCCACTCTGAGTCTCAGTGGAAGCTGCATGTTCAGAAGGTGCTGCGTGAATGTTTTAGGGCTGTTATACTTGAGAGGGGACAGGCGAGAGCCAGGTAGCGATCAGTACATTTAACTGTAAGACACATTTTATATTTTGAAATAAAATAATTCCTTATATGAGTTGAAATAAAATACTACTCTATGTACATTAAGATTTTTAGTGCTTAATTTTTGGGGACCAATTTTACATGCTTACATCTGGTAATCTGAACAACTACTTTGAAGACCACAATAGGGAATAAAACAACTACTGTTGGATTCCTATCATCTTGTTTTTAGAAATTCTGTATTGTTTCTAATGTTTTTATTTTTTATTCTATTTAAAAATTTTTTTTAAATGAAATAATTATATTCATTATAGATTAAATGAAAACATTTACATGAATAAATGTGAGTTCAGATGAGCAGAAACGATACTGTTAGCTAAACAGTAGGAAGCAGAGCTCCATTTGATCTAATATTTCCTCCCCTTTTCGTATCCTTCAGGAAAGGCTACTAGGAAGAACCAGAAATGGAGAGGACCAGATGAAAATATCAGGGCAAACCTTCGTCAGTATGGCTTAGAGAAGTATTACCTTGACATCCTGGTTTCAGACGCATCCAAACCTTCCTGGAGGAAGGGCATGTATTTTGACGTCATCATCACTGATCGTAAGATTATTTATTCATTTTTTAGAAACATTTGACTGGGACTAGTTTCCGAAAACCTTTTACATTGAAACTATAGGGCTGTATGGCCCCGTACCCACAAAACACCAGCCTGTGCCTTCGTTCTTCCCTGCACTCAATTCAAGCCTGCACTCGGTTCCTTGACATAGTAAGAGGGAATACCCATGAATTTGGGACAGGTTACTAATTTAAGAGTCAAGCTGTCATGGCTTCTGGGTATTTGTCACTCCAAAGCCTCATGCAGTCATTGAGGAGCAGTTCTTCAGTGTGGAGCTATCCTCCCCAGGCCAGGTACAGCACTCACACCCGTAATCCCAGCCTTGGATCATGACTTAATGTAACATGAGAGAGACAGAGAGACAGACTTGCTCTCTGTTGCTGTTGTTGCTGTTACTCCCATTTGCTCTTTGCGGCAAGAAAAGAGAAAGAAAGAGCTTGCTTTCTGCCCTGTGCCGCTCTGCCTTGGAGCCAGCTGAGTGTGGACTGAAACCTCCAGTAACTGTGAGCTCAATCAACCTTTCCTTCCTTCATTTTGGGTGTCGGGTATTTGTCCCAGCACACAGAGAAGAGCAACAGACACAGACGTTTTATTTCTAAACACATTAGCATGTCATCCACTCACATCCGTTTGTATTATCTGACCACCGTGTTTTCCCTTCAGCTGCCCTTTTTGAGTCATGTACTTGTGTTTATATTGACTGCAGCGGATTGGTAGTTTACCATTCAGAGCTAAAATATCCTTTATAATTGAAGTATCAGATCTCAAAGGAAGGAGTGTCAGATGCCACGCCTTTCTCCACCATAAGCCTTTGCGGTGTTGTAGCACTGCTTCCACTGGTATTTTTTTCTAGACTTGTGAGAAACGGACTTCTGTGAACTGGGAGCTTGTGAACCCCCCAGACTTCAGAAATGTACATGAGAACTTATTTTCATGCCTCTCGAGGTCTTGGGCTTCCGAGGCAATGGCCCAAGTGTAGAACTGCTGCCTCTGTTTGGCCATAGCTGTAAACAGTCTCCCACTTGCGACCTTCTTTCTCAGCCTTCTGTAGTATGTTACGTGTTTTTAAAATCCACAAAAGAAAATTATCTGGACATTTCACTGGCAGTGTGAATGACTATAAAAGTTGGGTGAATTTTTATTAATAATTTATTTGCTTCCTGGTATGCATGCATATTTATATAAAATATGTAATTTTTTGAGAGTAAGCCCCATATATGGTATACTATACTTTAGTGTGTATTTCCTAAGGCAGGGTATGGTTTTCAGTTTCAGTAAATTGATACAATACTTTATTCAGCAGTTTGTCATCCAGTTTTGTTCACTCACACATTAGTATCCTTTAAGGCATATTTTTCCCCTCAGGACCTACTCCAGGGTTAGGAATTATGGTTAGTAGTGATATTTTTAAAGGCTGTAATTTGTAATAGTTCTATTGCCCTACTAGTCTCCTCTCCGTCAGCCTTTTCCCCCATGAGTTTTCTGCTGGAGTAGCGCGTGACCAATGTGCCCTTCACGAAGCATTGCTTCTAGAGGCGCCGGATGCCCGTGAGCTCCTCGCGGGTGCTGTGGTGACCCGTGCCTATCCACGTTTCTTTGTTTTCTGTCTAGCCCCGTACGGTATCAGAGAATCTACAAGGAGAACCGGTTCACAGAAAGAAATCCCGAAGGGGATAGAGAAATGGTAAGTGGCGTTTACATGGTGTGGGTTATTCCTTTGAGAAGCGGGGTGATCCTTTTCAGTTAATTAAAAAAAATATTAAAGTTTGTGCTGCTTTTGAAATTTTGTTTTCTCCTTGTAGCCCAGAAAGCCACGTTCCAGTCTCCTTGAGTTATCACCTGAGCGACATGTTTTTCGATCTGTTAAACTTTGCAGCAGAGACCCTCGTATTAGGCGGAAGACTCGTGTACTGGTTACCTGTGTATACACCAGAGTATGTAAGGTTTTACTTTTTCTTATAATGTTTGGATAGCTACTGTAGCTTTTTCCTTTTCTCTGATTTCATTCATGGCACCTTTTCATTTAGTGTGAGTAGACGGCCTTTGTTTACCTGAAGTATCTGACAAATAGGCCTCTTCTTATTGGCTGTATTGTGCAATTTTTTTTGTATTTTTTTATAGCAGGGGTTGGCAGCCTGCAGGCTAGATGAAGCTTTCAGCTTTGATTTTCAAAGTCTGTGAGCTAAGACTGGTTTTCATATTTTTAAAGTGCTACTAAGATACAAAAGAATATGTGACAGAAATCCATGTGGTCACAGAAGTCTGAAATATTTACTGTCTGGCCCTTCTCAGAGAATCCTTGCACACTCCTGCTGACCTCTCTTAGCTCTGTGCCTGCGCAATCAGAGTTGGGCCGTGTCTGTTAACTGTTGGGCAGATCTACAAATAGCCAGGGATTCCTATATTATGCATTGAATCCTGGTAATGTAGTACTAGGGCGTGTCTCTCACATCGTCCCACTCTTGGCCAGTGGGAGTCTCTGGATTGGCTTCCCTTTTTGAAGCGTCTCCACTTTATTTTCTACACTCCCTACTTGCTAGCATCTGATTATCTGCAGTTTGTAGTTTATCATTTATTGTAGTTTACTTTGTACTTTATTATTTGATTATGATCACATAAAGTTAAGCATTTCTTTTATTCTTTTATAAAAATAAAATTAGAGGTACTTAAGTGCATTGGTTAAAAACTTTAAAAAATAGCCCTCAGGTATTCTTTCAGTGACTTTTATGTTTTGGTAATTGTGCACAAGAGGAAATTCTCAGATGCGTGTAACAAAAGGGGTGTTTTCCAAGTAGGCCAAGGAAGGGCTGGCATCATGGCACAGGCTTATAATCCTAGCTACTGGGCAGTTGAGGCAGGAGGCTCAAAAGATCAAGGCCAGTCTGGGCAATTTAGCAAGACCTTGTTGCAAAATTAAAGCTAAGTCAGTCACACTAGGGAGTAAAATGATTTTTCCCTTTAAGCAGGGGAACATTAGTAAGTGTAACTACACTGTAAGACCCGGGGCTTTTGCTGTTTGCATACTGGAAGTCAAAACTCTGACCTTTTCTGTTTCCATTTTTTTTTTAAAAAGAAATTATTTATTTATTTGATACAGGGTGTCACCACACAGATCAGACTCCTAGTGATCCTTCTCTCTCAGCCTCCCCAGTGCTGGGATTACAGGTGTGCAGCACCATATGTGGTTGTGGGGCTGGCATAGCATGTAGTACTGGGGATTGAACTTGGGTCCTTGTGCTTGCCAGGCAGGTGCCTAGACCATGCAGCTATCATTTCCCCAGCCCTTCTGCTTCTATTTTTTACTGTAGCCTCACCCATGTT
Organism: Ctenomys sociabilis; assembly: GCA_004027165.1. Lineage (NCBI taxonomy): Eukaryota > Metazoa > Chordata > Mammalia > Rodentia > Ctenomyidae > Ctenomys > Ctenomys sociabilis. The sequence goes on along the minus strand of PVKA01001917.1, from coordinate 42,972 downwards.
GTGGAATGCATTCTTCCCTAGCAGAGATGCTTAGTATGAAAATTCTAAATTTGATTTACATAAATCTTATAAGAAGTATAGCATTTCTATCTAAGGTCAGCAGTTTGTATATATTGAACACTAAAGAACTATGTAGTAAATAAGTCCCCAAGATGTCAGTTTTACCTTAAGGAAAGAAAATTTAAAATTGGGGGAAAAATGGAGAAGTAGAAGAGCAAGAGGTTAGAAGCAAGGTTGGAGGGTAAAGGAAGATCATGCAAACTCAGGGACACTGGGGCAGAAGGCAGGCGGGAAAGCGGGAAGGAAGAACTAAAAGGAAGCACAGAACGGCATCACGGTGAAGCTAGAAACCATGTTTGCACTCAGAAAACAAGTTCAAACAATGAAGGAGAAAAAAGCAAGCCAGACCAAAACAAAAGAGCAAGAAAAGAAAAAAAAAAGAAGGAAGAAAAGGAAACAAAAAGTGCGTTTACACGTCTGTCCCTGCTGTCATGGATAGACAACGTGTGGCAACGGAGAACCCATGCCTGCTGATTTATTCCCACAAGCTGACAGTGGCTTTCTGTGGGGTTCTGGGTCATCCCCGCGGACCTGCGCCTTTGCCTCCCCTGAAGTTCAGGCTGTGCTCTGGCCGTGGGCACCAAGACCAGACTCACCCAGCCTGTGGCCCTCGGCACACCGGCCATTGGCGGTCCTGCAGGGTGGCCGAGCCCTCAGTGTCGCCTTTCCGTGCCTGTGCTCCCCGCTGCAGCGTCTCTGGAGCCTCCGGGGATAGGATTGGCGCACGTGTGGTGCTGGGGATCGAACCCCAGTCCCTGCGCTTGCCTAAGCAGGCACTTACAGCCCATATACTTCCTCCTGTCTTCCTTACCTTGCTATATTCCAGCAGTGGGATGGCAGCAGTTAGAGAGACCTTCTCTGCTGCTTACCCACCATCTTCCTGGAAGTCCTGTGAGGCCTCCGTTTGTTCCACATCTGCCGCCTGTTAATTCTGCCAGGATGGACCCCAGGCTCCTAGGGTGGCGCCTGACAATCCCGGCGTCTGGGTGTCCCCACCTTTCGCGTGGTGCCTGTGCCCTGCGGCACCACTCTCCACGCGATGTCTCACAGCTTCCTTTTCCATTCCTGATTATGTGACCAGACCCGTGGAATCTGTGGCATTTACTTTAGTCTTGGTTTATTTATCTTGTGTTTACAAATTTAATAGTGGTCTTTGCATGGCATTAAAAATTCGCAGCAGCACTTCGTTTCATAGGTGAAAGTGTATGCTACAGAGGACTTAACACCATGGGAATCGGGAGGGCCTTCAGGCTGGTCCGTCCGTCCTGCAGGTCGGGTAGCTGGACGTGTGCGTCTGTCTGTGTCATCTGCTCTTACGGGGCCTGTGGGCTGGGATCATCTCTTATTTTTGTGTCTTAAATGTTTGCCAGTCTTCATAGAACACACGTGTATTCTCTCGCTCCTCTTCCTCTTCTGGTGTGTTTGCTTGTGTCTGCTGCCACCCTTTTCTCTTAATTTTCTAAAAAAATATTTTTGGATTTGGTGATAGTAGAGAACTATTGTTTTTAAATCCAGGAAGGAGACTCAGGGATTCCAAGGGCTCTTGGCACTGTGGGATACATGAGCCCGGCCCACGGTGGGAGCCCCTGCGCAGCCTGGTGGCCGTCCCTAATGGTCAGCTCTCCTTCCTCAGGTACAGCGAGGAGGTGGTGCCCCGGCACCCTTGCCTGAGGCTCATTAGCAACTGCGAGCAGAAGCTGTCTAGTCACACATCCCGGCGTCTGATCACAATGGAAAAGGTGAAGACGTTTGAGGTGAGTTGCCCACGTATCTTTGGAATAAGCTATGGACTTTGTAGAAGGGAGGAGGTAAATTTCCCCCGGGTTAGGGCCTAGTGTTCCTTTCTTCTCTCTCTGTTAGGAATCATTCCTCCTTATGGAGCTTTACTGAATCTTCAGTGCTGTCTGGGCTCCTCAGCTTGATGACCAGAGTGCCCCAACTCACCTGCATGGGTGAGCCCTGCTTGGCCCACTCTGGGGTTCCCAGAGCCCAGGGAGGTGCGGGCAGACTGGCTCAGGCCCTGCTGACTCCTCTCGCCCACACCCCAGGGGTCTTTCACATCAGTGGAAGCTAGTATCAGCGCATTGCCTTTTCCATGTGTTACCTGCGCCTTCTTTCTTATTTCCTCTTCCTGTGTCTGCTCGGGCCCATATTACCGTGTGCTTGGTTTGTGCTCACGGACCCCCAGATGGTCTCCACACCTCATTCTCTGTTAAGTGGATTTTCCTGAGATGTTGCATTCATTATTTCACTTCCTTATGGAGAATTTCCTAATTAATTATTTTTCATTACTGGTTAATACTGAAAATTTTTGGCCTCAGTATTCAGGCCCCAATTTCAAGGCTTTTTGGAAAAGCTGTGTCTCCATAAAATGCTTGATATTCTTTAGGGAGGGGTGTGTGTGTGTGTGTGTGTGTGTGTGTGTGCGTGTGCATGTGTAATGATGTGACTGAAAGAGTGCAAGGTAGTAGTTTGTAAAACAGAAATATTAGAAGTTTACATTCAAATGCATGTCCTTGGGCTGGTCATGTCTTTGTAATCATTTGAGTTAATGATAACCTCCGTACTGGGATGCACGAGCAGTGCACGACAGCAGAAACGTCACCTGTAGAGGTTGTGATTCTGACTTCCTGCTCTCTTAGGAAGTGTGGCCCTATAAAAACATTTCTAATCACATGGCCTGCCCAGGTCACACGGCGCAGAGTGAGGCAGAAAGGGGGGACTCTTAATGAAGCTGCGTCGTGCATTAGACATTTCTGTAAGACTTGAGGTCCCTCCTGGTCTCATTTCATATTTGCTTTCTCCTGAGTTTGTTTTGATCAAGAAAGTCCAGTGTTCCCTTTCCAGAGCTTTCGAGGGTGCTTGGGTTCGAGTCCAGGGCCTTCCCTGTGCCAGGAGAGCCTTCTCAGACTGCTGAGCTAAGACCCCTGGATTAGTTTCAGAGTTACATTGTTTCTTGGAGCAAATCTACTCAACTTTAAGGAAAGAGGTGAACTTTGGGGAATTCTTTTTGTATTTTAAAATGATAGATAAATCAGGACGTTCCCTTTGGTAGTTTTGATCTTCCAAAGCTAGCGTTGGTTCTGTTTTGCTCTTAGCATCCTACTGTTTTCTTTTGAAACTGGTTAAGAAAACAAACAAAAAGCAAGGAAGAACCTAATGCTTGAGTAATTTTTTAAAAATGGTTCTTCACTTTATAATATCAACTAAGCAGTGTGGAGCTTACTATTATTTGCTTCACGAGAGCCTGTGTGGTTGTTGACTCAGCACTTTGTGTGGACCTTCTGCTGGTGGGGAAGTGGGTGTGTGTGATCTCAGGGAGGGCCCAGTCCTTTGCAGAGCAAGTGCTGAGGAGATTGTCAAGCAGCTCTCAGGCGTTCTAACAAATTACTCCCAGGCCTGCTCGGCATTGTTGGCGTTGGCAGTAAAGACTGTTAATTTTAGAATTTTGTACTTTTGTATGCAGTATCTTTTCATTTTTGATTTGTCGCTTGTTAGGTTTAACTTTAGTATAAATTGTGGCCCACTTGATATGTTCTTCTAGAAAGCTCACGCTTCCCCTTCATTTAAAATGTAAATGCAAATGATGAAAATGGTCCAAATGTGTGGATATGTTATAAACTTTTCTACCTTGACATTATTGGCTATAGGTTTTAGACTTACATCCTATATATAAGTAGGGAATACGAAAGTTCTTGATAACTGTGTCAAAATTATGAAGCTGCCTTACAAGAAGAGCCATGTTTTTGTCATTACTTCCTACTGACGTGTTCTGGAAGCTAAATGAAGGAGAAGTGACACTTTATTAATGCTTTAGTGTTCACAAGACTTTCTTACCCATTTGAGCTTATTCACTTTCCCATTTTAGAGATGAGGACACAGCCGAGGCTCACCCACTTTCTTAAAGAGTAAATGGCATAATTGAGGCCAAAGTGCTTCTTTATAACCTGGAAAAAAATGTGTTGTGTGTGTGTGTGTGTGTATGTGTGTGGTATTAGGGAGTGTTTTCCCTCTTGGTCTACCATGTGGTTGGTAGATCACTCCTAAGAAACAATTTTCTCCTGAAGTCCCCAGATAAAAGGCTGGTCAATGGAGAAGTCAGGAGCACAAGGGCTCCTGACTTCAGGGAAACTGAGCCAAAAAACGGTGTTCTCTTGGTCCCTTCTGCTGGACTCTATTGGATGGGCAGAAGAGCAACCAGCATAGCCCACTGGCTGGGGTTATTAATTTAGATTTGCTGGGGATCTTTTAAAAAAAATTCATGTACTTTTTAGAGTCTATAGTGGATACATATTTAAATATAAAAAGTTACTTTCAATTATGAATGCATTAATTGGGCCACTGTGGTCTTACTTATTCTGTAGCTGGTTTATCTGAGGTTCTACCTTATATTCCTAGTAACTTGTGAAGTACTACAGTATATGAAAATTGAATTCCATAGCTTATAAGGATATTAATTTAGGCTAATTTTAATATTATGTAAGTTAATGATTATTGTTTTCTTATTGCCACCAAGTAGTGGGATGATGTAAAATAAGATATCGGGAAGTCATAGTGGTGAGTGATAAAAATTTTGTAACTTTTTATTTTGGGTTGAATGAAAAGGTCCAGTGAGAAGAAGCTGATGGATGCATTCATGAGAGTGGAGTGTGCCCCAAGGTGAGGGCTTTGCCTAAAGCTGCAGGGGAAGAAGGGCCAACGACATCATAATAAGGCTTTTTCTTAAAAAAAATGTATTCCAGTATAAGGTCTACAGAGCCTCACTACACAGATTGGACTCATAATGATCCTCCAGTTTTCAGCCTCCTAGCTGCTGGGATTACACCACCAGGGCGCGTGGACTCACAACGCTTTTTTAAATGAAAAGGGAAGTAATACTGGGAAAACGACTTAGGGGTGACGTGAGGGAACAGATGGCTCTTTATGGTAATGAGGCTGCTAATCGTGAAGCTGTGCTTTCCTGACACCGCGCTCGGCCTGCCTTCTCCCGCACCGCCCCCCTCAGGACGGACGTTGTCGGGCGCTGCGTAGCAGCTACTTGGACTTGAAGGCAGCCCCTTCGGGTTGGTTTTCGCTTCTGAAATGTTCCGATTTCGTCCCACCTATTGTCGCGCTTGTGCATATTGATCTTGGAACAGGGCTATGAAGAAGAAGAAGTGGTCCTATTTAAATTATGTAATATTTTTGGCAGGATGTGGATGATACCGCATGTGTACGTGGGAAAGAACACAGGAGGATGCTTACGTACAATACGGTCATGCATTGCACAGGCCCGTAGGAAGGCACAGGGAAACATTGCACGGATTTGAGTGTTGAATGAATTTGGTGTTACCGGAGGCTTTTGGAAATTTTCCTGGAAGCAGGGAGAGGCTGGTGTATAGTGAGATGCTTCAAGTTTGTTCCAGGGCCCTGTAAGCTATCGGTTCTAAGTGAATTTGCTTTTGTCACGAATGGTGCTTTTTCTTGACTTTAAAACTTGAAGCGTCATAAAATTTTTATTTTCTTCCTGTGCGACTAAATGATTTTGCCACTGAACTGGGTTTTACATGAATGCTAATCAGAACAATTTAGTTCCTGGTAAGCAAGGCAAAGCCGCAGTCTGCTCCCCACCGGCTCCTGGAGGCCCCACAGCTCAGAAAGTGGGATCATTGCACTTGAGGCTGTTCACGTGGAGCTGTTTTGTTTGAGGGGCAAGCAGGACCTCGAGGGCAGTGACTCTAGGCCTCGTGTTCGTGTTGTGAAGAAATGACAGTAGGGGCTGGGGAGATGGCTCAGTGGAATAAGTGCTTGCCTGGCAAGTGCAAGGGCCTGAATTCAATCCCTGGTTCTGCCAAAAAAAAAAAAAAAGAAATGACAGTAAAGGTTTCCAAAGTACAGTATAATAGAATTTTGGGTATGGAGAAATGGTGAAATCTGAAAAGGATTTAGGGATTCTGAGGTATCAGTGGTTTTGAGAAATTTCAATGTTCAGTGAATATAAGCCTTTGGAGCTTTTATAATTCTTGCGGATGTGACAGATTTTTTACTTACTGTGCGTGTGCATGTCTTCATACTGTTATTTAACTTAGAATTATCTTTCTAGGTTTTTTCAGCATGTATCATCTTTCCACTGTATGCCCCTCTGAGATTTTAACACGTCCTTTTCCGTATGTTAAAATCCACACACAGTAAGGAATAAGGATAGAGTGAACGTCCGCGCGACTTCTGTGCCAAGAAGGTCAAGATTAGGGAGCGGCAGCAGGTGCCCCAGAAACACGCCCTCTTGTGGTCATCTCTGACCACAAATGCCTTCCCCTGCGCCCGACTTTTTGGTTGCTTTTGGGAATAACCACTGATGCATTCATTTCTAAGCAAAATAATTTTACCTGGTTTTGATCTTTATTTAAATGGAGATAAATTTTTATTCATTTTTCCTTTAATGTGTTGTGGAAAAATTAAAATGTATTGTAGGAAAGGGATTGTTTCTAAATTAAAGTGAAAGAATACCTGTATGTATTTTGTCTGTTATTTATCTTTGGTCACCTCAGAAGGTGAACAAGATTCTTCTTTTTTCTTAAAAAAAAGTTTAAAAATAAGTAAAAAAGGGCCTGTAAGTGAGACCGCCTGGGGCCGCTGGATCCTGAAGTGACCCAGAGAGCAGGTCCAGCATGGAACCCTTCAGCAGAACTCCCTTCAAAGAGACTAGAGACAAGACCCACCCAGCTGACTTAGGAGCAGAGCATCTTGCCAGTGTGACGCAAAGGGTTCACCTGCAAGGCTGCAGCAGGAAGAAGTGGAGCACAGCAGCCAGACCCAAGCTACACCCACCTGGAGGAGTCTGAACTTCCTAGATCCAGACCTGGTGCTAAGGTAATAATTCTATCTAAGCTCTACACCAAAGGTCAAAAGTCAGTGGTATACAGAATGACAAAGAGAAGAAACAAAAAGCAGTCTCAGGCCCTGAGTCCACACAGTACAAATGCAGATGACACTAGCATAAAGGAAATTGGAAATCACACACCTGAAATCTCTGAAATAATAGCGTTGGAAGTAAAGAAACAACTGCAGAAATGTATAGAAGAAATCAGATCAGAAATAATTTCTGAAGTAAAAAAAGTAGTGATAACTATAATCAAAGAAGTACGAAGTGCTTCTAAAGAATATAATGATAAAAAAAATACAGCAGAATATAAAAATGATGGAACCCTTGAATAAGCAATATAGGAAAGAAATAGAATGTATGAAACAGATCCAAAGTGATATACAGGAAATTAAAACCTCAATCACAAGCTGGCAAATCCATTTGAATAAAAGTGAAAATAGACTCTGACCTTAAAGACCCCATTGCAGCTAGTGAAAAAGTAAGCAAAGTTCTCTTAAAAACAACTAGGATGCAGGAAAAAATAATTCAATACCTGCAAGACTATGCAAAGACGAACAATGTGAGACTAATAGGCATCAATGAGAAGGAAGGAGTCAATACAAATGTTATAAAAAGAATATGGGCAGAAGTAATAGCAGAAAACTTCTCAAGTATGGGGCAATAATCTGACATTCAGGGAACCGAATCATATACAACTCCAAATAACATCAACCCAATTAAAACCACTCCCAGACATATAATAATCAAGATTCCAGAAATTCATCACAGAATAGTATACTAAAAGCCTCTAAAGAAAAGAAACAGATCACATTTAAAGGAAAACCCATCAGAATAATGGCAGATTTCTCTTCACAAACCATCGAGTCAAGAAGAGCATGAAGCAAAGTACTTCAAGTCTTGCAAGAAAACAAATTTCAACCCAGAATGTTATACCCTACAAAATGGAGGGTATAAGAAGTAAAATACTTCCATGACAAAGAACAACTAAAGAATTTCATGACGACAAAGCCAAGCCTACACAGACTACTAAATGATGTTCTAGAGAGGGAGCAAAATGATCACAACCCCATGAACGAGAATGGAAAGAACTCACCAAATAAGGCAAACAATTGAACGCAGGAGAGTAAGAGGTATACAATAGTAGTCCTTCAGTTATTATTTTGTGTACAGCAGCAAAATATTTCCATCAGCACACTCTACAAATGGACTTCACTTGCACCCTATGGGTCAAGATTCCATATGGGACTACAGGGTGGATTTCAAGGAAATAACTGTAGCTCAGTCCCACAAGTGACACCTGGCCACCGGTAAGTGTCATGGTCATTATCCATGTCCACAACACACTAGAACTTTGTGCAACATCCTATCCCCAAACTGTCAGAAGTGATGGTCATTTATTTGTCATTCCAGCATTTATCTTATGTTTTATTCTTAGTACTTCTTCACTAACATGAAAACTTCTTCTTAGTTCAATTGTTTTGAAACATTTAATTTTTAATTAATCAGTATTTAATTTTCTGAATATTGCTTAATCTTAATTTTTGTTTTAAGATTTATACTATATTTTTGAATTACAATTTATCTAAAAGACATCATATGATATCTTCTCCTAGTATTAGAAACTTTAAAAAGTATATTTCTGTTTTCTGTTGACTTTATATTATTCTTCCCTGTCTTTTATATGTACATAAACACACATATATTAAATAAATATGTGTATAGGGCTGGGGAGATTCCTCAGTGTAATAAGCGCTTCCCTGGCAAACTCAAGGGCCTGAGTTCAGTCCCCAGTTCTGCAAAAAAACAAACAAACAAAAAAAAAGTGTATAACCCAACATAAGATTGGTACTGTTTCATAGAAATCTTGAATGACCTTTTAAATAAGGATTCATCTAATATATTTTATGTAGTCCTGCATAACTATCACTTTGAGAGCTCTTTATTGTTCCTCCAGGAGCACACTGCAACTTATCTTGCCTTTTGAATTATGCTGTTTGTTATTTCCTATATGCTACGTCTGGAGGTATTAAAATATTTCAAGTTTGTATAAACTACAAAATATTTTACTTTTAGTTTTCAAGGGTATGTTTGCTAAGTATAAAATTCAAAGAGGATTGATCATTTTTCTTTCAGTCCTTTAATTAGTCTAGTTTCTTACACACTTGGTCTTTTTTTTTTCTTCCTTTCTAATGTGGAATAAGATGCTATTTAATTTTGTTCTTCCATAGCTAATATTTTTTATGTATATGCTTTTACCATTTTTTTTCTTTACAATAAGTTTTGGACAATTTCGTTTTTGTGTATCTTGATATGATTTTATTTAAATTTCTTGTACAAAAGGTTCATGCTTCTTGGAAATATGGTATTTTTTTAGTTGAACGAAATTCAGAAATTTTAAATCTTTAAACATTTATTGCCTACTCCTTTATACTTTGAGAATTCTAATTATATGAATATAAAAAAAGAAAGCAATTAATGCTTACAATTTTTGTTTTTGCTCTGATTTTTTCCTCTCTTGAATTTCTTATAACTTCTTTATTATTTTTTTTTAAACAAAACTTACATGTTCATATCTGGTAATCTGAAAAACTAATTTTGGCACACAGCCCCATGTAATACAGCAGCCATTGTTGGATTCCTGTTACTTTGATTAGTGGAATCTTGTATCATGTATAATGATGTTTTCTTCTATTGCTATTTTGTATTCTTTAAAAATAATAATAAAAAGTACAAAATTAAAGAAAGAAAAGAAAAAAATAAGCAAAAAAAAAGCTGGTGCTGGGATGGACTGTGGGGGCGCTGTTTGGGGCCTGGGCTCAGGCCAGAGCTTCAGAGGACCACAGACACCGTTGAGGGCTTTATTTCTTGTTTGGACTCCACTTTTTTTTTTTTTGTCTTTTTGAGACAGGGTCTCGCTATGCAGTTCAGGCTGGCTTTAAGCTCACTTTGTAGCTCAGGCTGGTCTCGAACTCACAACAATCCTCCTGCCTCAGCCTCCCGAGTGCTGGGATTACAGGCCTGCGCCACCACGCCCGGCTGGACTCCACTTTTTATTTTGGGGGTTAAAATATGAATTTTGTGAAGTTATAGTTTTAGTAGATTGCAGTAGAAAATGCTGATACTTCTATTATTGTAATAAGCACAAATATTCACGATGTACTTTTTATAATTAGAAATTATTTGCTGTGTGGGAGGTGTCAGAGTTTAGGTGTTTATTGTCCCTATTTAAGAATGATAGAGAGGAAGATTTCAATATATAATAAACTATTTCCCCAAACTTTTGGTAACCTAACATCTTGTAATAAATGTTTTAAAAGCCTCGGAGAAATGTGAATGCCCAACGTAGAGAGGAAGATTTCCAGGTACCTTCTTCTTAGGCATAAGCCCAGGGATTCCGTTGCATAGGACTGGATACCAGCCTCTTGACCTGCCTGTCCTTGTTCTGGAAGTGGCCTTGTGCTGTTTATAGCTGTCAAGCTTCAGCACAAGTGGTTTCTATGGCCACGGTCCAGTACCAGATGGAGAACATGGGAAACTTTGATAAGGAGCGCAGCATTTCTAAACAAAAGCCGGACGTGGGTAATTACCCTGACGCTGAACCCAGGGCCATCGCGGTCAGCACTGTCACTTACATTTCATTTCACTTTCTGCTGATCGCCCTGCTGTTTTTCTCTTCCATCTCTTTACCTTCTTCCTTGCACTGTATTAAGAGTATGTGTCATGGCTTAAATCTGCCTTAGGATCCTGAAGTCTTTTTCCACAGAGCAGGTAGACATCACCAATTTGATGGCTCTTGCTCTGGTGACGGTGACACTGGTTTTTACTTTTCATGGAATCTAAGTTTCAAAGCTATTTGTGCTCAAGTATTTGCAATGAAGTTGCTATTCTGTATAAAATGCCATCACTTTGAGAATACAGATACGTTCAGGCTCACACCAGCCAGATAGGAGAAGCCATTACCTTGTTATGAGGAACTGTCAGGACATGAAGGATAATTTAAGCCTGGCTTGTGACTCAACTAAAGGCCATTTGGATTTCAGGTTCTAAGTGATTTCAGAAAGTGTCTGCTTCATGGCTAAAAGAGGGGACCTTCTATTTCGATGCAGCAGTCATTTTATAAATTGATGGTTATTTTTGTAAAGTTTGGGAAACTTTATAAAATCAACTCTTGGAAGCACAGAGAGACCATAAGGTGGAAATCTGTTGCCAGTCGGAGCGTGGGTAGGCAATGAGAGGGAGATGAGCCTTTCAGGTGAGAGGAGCAGTTTGCAGTGGAGGATGGGCCTGACTGGGGAGGAAGTCGAACAAGTTTACACCTGGTGACTTGTGTTTGCCAAGAGTGAGTGGATGACTATTGAGAGAATTCCAAGGCAGGTGAAATCTGGGGAAAGGTGTTGTACCAAATAGGAAAACAGCTGGCTAGTGTTGTTGCGTTCTTCCTTTCCTTGACATGCTTATAGGGTCCTTGAGGGCAGGGCTGGGCTTGCCATCACTCCTCCTGCACCCTTGGGTTGTTTGGGTCAAGCATCTAGGCTTACTCCTTCCTTATCCTTGAAGAACCCATGTACCAGGAGAAATATCACCAGAGACATTGCAGCATACTGTTGAGTGCCGTGGGATCTCATCAGAGGAGACAGCGCGTAAAGCCAGAAGGAGAAGAATTGTGGGAAAGCTAGCATGCTGAACAAGGTGTGAGGCTTAAGAAGTGTTACATACCCACGAACCTTGGCCACTCCAACAGGACCAGAATGCTGAGCCCATTGGGAAGAATAACTGGAGAAGATCTGAAAAACTACAGGGAAGCCTGGTATTGAAGATCATTGCCTACATCTGGAGTTTGTCCTGCCAGTGATAGCAAACCCAGGAAGGGTTGTGTGCTGGGACACGGGTGGACTCTTATGTTCTATGAAAGTCACCTTAGTTTCAGAGTGTAGGTAAAGCCGAGTTGTGAAAAAATACTTGGGACATGCATAAGGAGGCTCGTGGCACACAAGTACAGCAATGCAGTGGACCATGGAAGGTGGAATTGTGGGTTGCAGAGGACGTGAGGGAACTGAGAATGTACGGGGAGGTGTACCAGGCAGAGCCTGCTGACTTGGGTCATGGGGGCAGCTGTGGCAGCAGCCAAATATGACTCTCAGGGTCTGGCTTGGGACAGTTGAGTGGGCAATAGTTTTCTTGCTTATGGTTCTGTTCGCTTCTTGCCCCACAGACACAGTGTCACTTTCCTCACCTACTCAGAGTCTCCAGGATGGCTTATGCTTCTCAAGTCCCCTCCCTTTCATTTCCTGGACAGTGGGTCAGAAGGTCTTTCCGAATGGACAGAGCTGATGGAACACCCTTACTTACAGCTGATGCTTGCGTTCTGCAGACATCAGTCAGTTTCTGCATCTTTCCTTTCACCTCCAGGGTACCCCAGCTGTCCCAGGCTAGTCTTGCTTCACTCGGTGCCACAGAGCCTTGCAGTCTCCAAAGCCGAGCCTCGCGGGCCCCTTTCCTTTCCCAGTGTGGATCGGCCCCCTTCCTGTCTCAGTTTCCTTACTGTGTTTCATCTCCCTGGAATGTTGTCTTCACATCTCTGCGAGTTTAGCTCATCCTCAGGCCACTGACAATGGTCACTTCCTCAGGGAAGTCTTTCATGTCCTCCTCCCTCCCTTCTTAGTCACGTATCCACTGCTGTGTCAAAATACCTGACGTAAATCAACTTTATGGAGGAAGGACCAATTTGGCTTGTGTTTTCCTGGTCTGTTGGATCCATTCCTGGAGGGCTGAGGTGAGGCATAACATCATATTGGGTGGGCAGGGCACAGTGAACCTGTTCCTCTCCTGGGAACCAGGGAGCAGAGGAAGAGGAGCTGGGGGAGAGCAGCTAAGGACCGGTGTCCTCAAGGTCACACCCAGGACCACCTTGTTTCTGTTCATGCTTTGTAATGCCATCAAGTTAGCTGGAGACACCAAGATCCAGTCACCTTCCAAAAGCCCCACCTGTAAGCACATCAGACCCTTGACGTCAGGCTCTCTGGATGCTGTGGTACCTTTTCCTCCTAGTGTTTAGATACTTTGTAAATGTATATCTGATGTCCACTGTTTAATATCTGTCTTCTACCAGTATATAGCTTTATGAACTCATCACAATAATGTTTATGAAAGGAATAATAACTTCTCAGTGATTATTTGAGCCCTACTGGAAGAAAAACAATCATACTCAACAGTATTTACTTTGTCTATCTAGAGGAAGAGTAGAACAGGCAGTTATGCTTAACCAAAACTTTCTCATTTGAAACATACTGAATTTAGTATTACCCTGACATTACTCTTTGAAACTGAAGGGGACCAAGCCCATTTGACCCTCAAAAACCTAGCTGCGCTTCTCATGAGAAGCAAACTGAAAGCAGTGGAGTTGACTTTCTATGCCACATCCCTTTTATTTATGGCGCAGGAGAATGGAAAATTTCTGAGAGGAGACAAGCAGTAATCAGGAATTTCTGAGAGGAGACAAGCAGTATTTACCTAAGAAGAGTTCATAATGAACAACCATTAATTCCTTTACTGCTTGACCAGTTCAAGCTACTGAGTTTGAGAAATTCTTTTAGAAATACGTATTCCCATAGCATAACCCAGAGAGTTCGAGTCAAATGGTCAGTTTCAGGTGTTACTGTAGTACATACACTTAGGTTTTTTTAAGCATATATTCCTCTTCATATTAAAGTTTGTTGGAAGTGGCTGAAGTTCTTGGCTTTGAGTTCCTTTTAAATTCTTTTTAATGCTGCATTTTCTGATGCACTTTACTTTTAGTTGTAAAAATAACAATTTGTACACAGGATCATGTAAGCACTTAATCTTTCTTGCTCTAGAAAGTGACTTGTGGTTTAAGATTGGACACAGATAAGTAATAAACTTCAGAATCACTAAGGTGAATGCACATGTGTCCATCTCTACATCATTCTTTAAAAAACTGTAGTTGAATAAATGCTTCTGCTCACTGGGGAAAAAGGCCAACCTGGCCACATCCCGACTGTGAGACTTGGTATTTTCGGCAGTTGGTCTTATAAACTGCTGGAGAAACACTGCCTGGACCATCCCCTATCTGGTCTGTCTGACCTGGAACCCAGTTGACTTCCATGTGGGAGGACTTACTTACTTCAGCCAGAAGAGGGCAGTGTGTACATAAAAGTGAACAGTCAGTTGTGGCCTCCTCACAGACTGGTAAGATAGAATTCCTAGAGTGGTGTGCAGAGGTCTAGAATTAGCCACAATCGTAGGCTACAAGATTGACTGGGTAGAACAGTGTTTCAAGCGTTTCTGTCTAACGTTCAGATCTGAGCTCTGTGCTTCCATAGTGCTGTTGTTGAGCAAGAGATATCCTCAAAATATTGTCTACTTTGAATGATTGATAATTTACCTTGTGGGAAATTAGTCCACCAGCCACTGTCTTGGTTAATTTTTTTTTTTTTTAGTGAAAGAGAATGTGTGGAGAAATGCGAAGAAAAAGGCACTTACTTTGAAGTGTTATTTAGGCTGCAGTTCTGGCCATGCCACTTAGTAGGGTTTGACTTTGGGGAAGTACTTACGTTCTTCTGGTTAAAAATCCCCAGAATTGAGATGGAAAGATTTAAAGAATTAGTTAATGGACATAGTAGACAGCAAATATATATTAGCAGATATGTATCCTTTCTTAAATCAGAATTTCTGTATATCTTGTAAGCTTGGCTCTTTGTCCAGCAGGGATACATGAGAAGTATTAAAGCTATGTTTCCATCAGCTGTGGCTATCACAAATTTTCCTACAGAATTTCTAATTAAAAAATAAACAGTAATATCATTGACTGTCTTAGTAGTTTACTGCTATCTCCTTAATTACTGCCAGCTGTTAAGAAATGTTTAGAAGATAGTCTAATTTTTCACCACCATGGTTTTTCTGTTTTCGTATTTACCGATTCTTTGTGTGTTTAGATTTTTACATCAGATTTTTTTTGTTGTTGATTAAAAAGTGGCAGCACTCAGGCTCTATAATGTGCTGTGGATCCTGCGATCAGCAGTGGTAGGGAGATTTGGAAATGTTACAGAAATGGAAAGTCCGACCCCAGGACAAGCATGCGTGAGGGACATCAAGGGCTGTCTTGCTTGGAGAGGGATGCCTGTCCCCCCAAGTGCGCACTTTGGGCTTCGAGACGCTGAGTTTAGAAACAACAGCATCTGCCGATACTCCCGGTGGAGACGGGTAGGGAATGTGAACAGAGAGTAGTCTCGAGAAGGTGACGAAGAATATGTTGACTTGAATGTCTGCATGTCAAGTGTGAGCCCTGCTAGAGTAATCTAGAGATAGGATGAAAGAACTAAAGAAGAAAGGAAGCAAAAATCAGGCTTGCCGCTTTCCGCAGCACTGAGAGGGCGGGAATGCTGAATGCTGAGTGGCCTGTGGCACCTTTCCTGCAGGCCGGGTGTATTTTGGAAGTGCATTGTTTTCAGTCGTGTGCATTTCTTTGTGTAGTACAGCACTTGTGCTGATCCGTGCTAGATGGGATGCCTCATGGTGGACATAGGAACCATGACTTGAGCATTTAACTGAAAATAAAGCCAGATTTCTCAGTGTCTGGGTTATGCCTGAATTGGGACTGAGGCTGCTGGATAGTGACAGTGCTCCTGTCACGTCCTTGATTACTCTCGGGACGTGGAGGTTTTCCAGGACTCCCTTTTGTGAAAGTTGTATCTTATGGCTAAGGGACGGTGGGTGTGGCAGGAGGGGATGGCTAACACCAAAGCTCAGACGGACTCATCTCCGCAACCCAAGGTATAAAGAGCACAGTGTTTTCCTCCAGAGCTAATTTCTGAGGGTGATGACCAGTCCTGGCCTGGACACTGCCCACTAGGTGTCATCTTGCTTTTGCAATATTCTAAGAGATCCCGAGGCCCCAAATGTTGAGACCATGGCAGTTAAATGCTTTCTTGGTAACCTAGCCTAGGTTTTAATCCTTGCTGTGGGTGTTTTTCTTGCTTGTGATATTCAGTCTTGTCTCAGCATTGATCTTTATCTTCCTTGTTTTGGCCAACAGTTTGCCCTTCTTATCAGTGGATATGCTCTGTTTAGTTAACTTCTCTTTGGTCTGTGAGCAAGGCCTGTTTTCTGCAGCCTTTGGCTTTTGTTTCCTTGGTGTTCTGGGTAGCACAGATCGGTGAGGCCCTCTAGTGTCAGCTCCCAGAATACACGTCTTGTCCTGCCTCGTCTCCTCCTTTGAAGCTCTGGTGCATTCTTTTGAGCAAGAAGTGATATTAAATGGCTCACAGGAGCTGCACGGAGGATGGAGGACACAGTGCACAGCTGAGAGGGGCTTTGTTAGCGAATCACGTTCTGGTTCCCCTTGTGTAGGGGAGCAAGTGAGATGGCCCTGAGGTGCTGATGCGTGGTTGGAGCTGAGTCCGAGGGTTAAGGCAAAAGCAGCTTGGCCATTGGGGGAGGTGTGAACTCTCAGGGACCTTAGCCATGAGGCGGCGCATTCAGTTTGCACTTTCATAGACAGAATGGTCATTGTGTGGACAGTGGCTGGAGGAGGAGCAGCTGAGACAGGGAACAGGGCCACTGGGGACAAGAGGAGAGGGGGGGAGGGCCATGTGTGCAGACAGGTGCAGCTGAGATTTTAGTGTTCAGGAACCGAGATTTAGGACTTACCAGATAGGAGGAGGGGAAGAATACACATTGGACCAAGGCTCTGATTCTGGTGCCAGATTGACAAGAGGACAGTTGTCATAGAGATGGAGGCCTCTAGCTGCGGCTGTTCTGATGGAGCCACACCCTCCAAGATTGAGCTGCTTCAGCAGCATGGGCAGCTTTTACAGTGATTCTTATCTGACACAAGTAGAGAGCCATGGAGTGCATGCATGTCTCTTCCGTTTCTTCAGACTTGTGAAAAAATGGAAAGGACCAAGGTGAGATAAGATACTGGAGTGTTGTTTTCTGTTGTTGCTGCTCTGAGCACGGTCCTGAGATGTGCACCAGACTGGGTCCACACGCAGGGTCAGCTGTCCTGCGAGGCTGGCGCCCTTGGCATCGCTGTGGCTCCTGGAGTCTCCTCGAATGTACCCCCTTAGTTGTAGAAACTTGTGAATCCTGCTCGGCCTGCAGCACTCTTCCTTCTTGGGAGGCAGCCCAGCTGCCAAAGCCTTAGTTGGTCACTGTTTTTTTTCCCCAATGCTATTGTTGCTTCCAGAGTTGAGAACAACTTAGCCCCTGGAAGGATCCTCCTCCAGCCACAGTGTGTAGACCCCATGGCAGCTGTGTGCAGACTTTGCTCTGCCACTGGCCAGCTGTTACCTGGGACCTGTGTTCATAAGTAATTCTTCCTCTATAGAAGTGTAATGATAGCGTACACATTACTTCTATTGCGCAAGTTGTACTGGTCTATGCATAGAAAGCATGCGGTATAGTTTTTGGAGCCTGATAAATGTCTGCTTACTACTGCTTCTCATGTAGTATTTGTCAGCTATATACCTGTAGGTTGCCCACACTCCAGATCACCATTGTGAATTGCAGTGTCACCTAGAGGGAGTAACCCAAGGCATCCCCATGGGCTTGTGGGAACTGGGGCTGCCGCGTGCTAGTGCAGTGGAACTAGGGGCCACCTGTCTATTCCTGATGCCTCGGGAGGCTTGAAATGCTCAGTGATTGTTTCTGTGTGATTTTAAAAATATGTATTGTGAACATAGTTTCTGCAGAAAGGAGTGAGTCAGCATTGTTCTGCCTAATGCGGGGTTTCTATTAATGTCAGAGATGAGAGGGAGGCAGAGGTACTCATTTCTCAGAGGAGTAAGCAAAAAGAAAAACATTTTGGGAGCTGTTATGTTCAGATATATTTTTAGCTTTCATTTTGATGCCAAATCAGGATAAACCAATTAGGCCTCCCGCTTTCTAATGGAGTTATCACACCTGTCCTAAAAGTCGTGTTGGCCCGTGTGTGTGTGTGTGTGTGTGCGTGCAGGGATCCGAGCAAGGAGGTTTTATTTCCCTTAGATTTTTCTAGCTTGGGATGGTTTTGTTAAATTGCAAGGGAAGTAGATGGTTCAGAGTCCCTGCCAGCCTTCCTGCCTTTCTGTTTCTCGGCCAAGCTGACATCTAATAACAGGTCAGCCCATCCAGTGCCTATGGGCAGCCTTCGGAGCGCTGGCCCTGGGTGCCTGTGAGGCCCAAGTGTGCAGATTGCCTGGGCAGCTGAACTCTACTCTCCTGGGAACCCTTGTCCCGCTGGCTGAATGTGAACACAGCCCTGCAGAGTCCTCACAGTATGTGATTCCAGGCAGCTTCTGGCATCTTTGGAAGCTCATTGTTCTGAATAGAAGCTTCTCGTTTTCCTCATTCTCTCCCACCGCCATAAATGACTGCGGTGTGTGCAGAACCAGAACAGCCGATGTTTTGACTGCGTCTCCTGAACTGGTCTCTGCTCTCCCTGGATAGAAGGAGTGTGTGTCTTCCAGGGAAAGGATGGTTGTGGATCTCAGTCGGGGTGAAGCAAGTGAGAATCCTTGGACTATCCAAGCATGATATACGAGAAAAGTGATTGTATACTTCCAGTTCAAGTAAAGGAAGACAAACGAACCTCAGAATAAGATTTTCTTTCATGCAAATGACTGCTTGGTTTGTAAGTTAGTTGAAGAAATAACTCTAATGTCTTGCATCTTGTGTTTTCCAACTGACCAGAGCCGGGACCGGTGTGCGCATCTTCTCAGTGGCCACTTCCTGCCATATCAAGCTCACAATTCCTTCCGTGAGAAGTATTTCAGCGGTGTCACCAAGAGGGCCGCGAAGGAGGAGAAATCCAGCTAGGAGCGCAGAGTGAGCTTTTGATCAGAAGGGTTATTTGATAGGAAAGACATCAGGATACACACCCCCATACGTGATCCAGAAAACATGGACTGTTTAAGAAATTTTTATACAAAAATGTACAGAGTACATTGAACAATTTTAAAAGTATCTTTGTTTTGGAGACTTTTGTTGTATGTGTTTTGAACTCTTTTGAACCTTATTTATATTTGTACTTTCAAGTATTCATGGAAATTGATTCAACTGTCATATTTTGTACAATTAATTTACAAAGAAAATAATGTTGACATTTTAAAAGTGTCTGCACAGTACTGCTGTGGGCAGTGAAGAGTGCTGAAGATTTTATTTCTTTGTAAAGTTGCTTAGTTTGATTTGTAATTGTAGCTGATTTACAGGGCTGCCAATAAACTCGGCTGCAGTTTTCTGAAACTGTGCTGTGTGCTGGGCTTCTTAGAGGCACGCAGTGGGCCGGGATTCAGGCCTGGGTTCTGCACAGGTAGAGCAGGGAGAACGCTGGGGCAGGCTGGGACCTGCCAGCTCAAAAGGCTCCCAGGCCGCGAGGCCCCGCGGTCTGCAGCCCTTGTGCCTCAGCCTCACTACTGCCTTCTGAGACGGCGAAGACGGCTGTGGGTGAACTTCACTACCATCCGTTTTTGGTTTTAAAAGTAACTACTGGTTAAGAGCAGTCCCAGCAGCACAGACCCTGCTGGGTCCCTCGTGGTATTAAGCCCGCTCACTGTGCTTTGAAATGGAGCCTGTATTTTTCTTGAAGGCGAGACTTTGCTGAATCCACACTGTGTCCATCACAGAAAGATCTTGTTTGAAAGCCGCAAGAGCCATTAATTCAGGACACCAATGGCTTTGCTGCCTCCGGTGGTCAAATGTACCTCCACAGGGCGGTGGTAACGGATCCTTCCTTTCTAACCAGAGCCTATTTTTATTTATGTTATTATTATTATTTCAGCGTTGCTGCTGACTTCTGTGAACTTGCAGTATTAGCTTACGCGGCTGTAGGAGCTGCAGAAGGCCAGCGCTGTCCAAGCGGAGAGAGGGCAGGCTCCTTCTCTGCTCGCTTTCCTGGGCTCGCAGGCCTGAATTTCCGCGGCAGGTCTCCAATGTTTCAGTGATTGTTTTGTTTGGGTTTCTAGATGTGATTTGTGGTCCACTGGGGAAAATCTAAAAGCATTCAAGGATGATTTATTTTCAGTATTTCTGCTATAAACCATCTTATTTAAAATTTTTTTTGAGGTTATAAGGGAGGTGAGTATGAAACTTTGTAGCTGACTCAATTGGAATATGAGATTTCAGTTTAGCTGCTCTTTAAGATTGTCACAAAACCTACTGCAAATAGTTTTGGAAATGTTCAGTCTTAGTTTTAGTTACTGTGTTCTTAAAAATTACCCAATACATTTACAAGCTTTCAAAAACTTTTTGTTGTCCTGGTTGGGATCTTCTAATACTCAGTTCTTATAGTTGTTACAATGCGCGTGTGTAAGTTCCGGCTTCACATTCCTAAAGTGTCACACGACTCCAGTGTAAATTAGTGTCATTGTTTCGAAGTCATTACTCAAAAGTGAAAAAGAGACCCAGTCACTTTCCCCCAATTCTGATTTCAGAGGATAGGTTTCATGCTCTCCTACATGACAAAGAGACGTTCTTTTCTGGCACCAGGGTCTCATTCCCTTCTGCATAAGTTATAGGCGATCATTTTCAGGATTGCTAGAGCTCTGTGTGTGGGCACTTACTGCCCATGTTCTCATAAGCAGGAGTATCCCTAGTAGGATTCCTGCACCTCAGGCAGCTCTGGACTTTGAATCTACAGTGTAGTCTGGGGGGGGATCCTTGGGGGTCTGCGGGCGAGCTGCCTGCTAAGTCTTGTAAGGTGGCAAAATCTGTAATTTTGTTTCTGGCCTCTATTACCCAGCCATAAAACCCAGACAGTTACTTTGGTGGTGTTTCATCAGAAATACATTCTTCCTGTCCACATTGGTGAGTACCTTTTTTTTTTACTATGATAGCTGGGAGGGAATAGCAGAGTAGGTGGTCTTGGGTATGTTCAACCAAAGTGACCAGCAGATTTTTAAAAAGTTGAAAATCTGCTAATATTTTCTTAGCCACTTCCTACCCAGAGAGACCCAGCTGTGAGCCAGCTCACCACCAACATCCTTATGAGTAACTCTTTAAACAGAAGGGTTGTGTAATGACTTCTCATCAGCCTGCCTAAGCGCTGGGAGGGAAGAGTCTTCCCACTGTTTCCCTGTTGAAAACATTCCCTCAGAGAGGGAATCGCCCTGCATCTCAGAGAAGGCGAGCGCTTGGGTCTCGTAGGGGAAGTGGGGGGTGCCTGGGGGTGGAAGTTTGAGACATAGAAATAGCTTTTAAAGTAATACATTTCGTAGTCGGTGTGGATTAGGAAGCAGTGTAGGTTATGTTAAGATTTAACGTCAGGAAATCAGATGTTAAGGTTGCGTTATCTGGATGCCCATGCAAGCGAACCTGTCTCCTGAGCATGAGGCCAAGGTTGCCTGGTGGAAGAAGAGCTGCTGAAATGTGCTGGAAATACTACAAGTATTGCTTTCCAAGGGGGTAGAAAATAAAACATAATGTTTCTTTATTGAAAACTGAAGGTGATCTTGTTTTGGTGAAATGATCTTTCTATGCCATTTTAATAAATCTCCCTTGAGAAAGCTCAGTAGAGCTAACCTGATTTGGGGGGAGGGTGAGATAAGCAGGGCATAAATAGATTCATCCGCGCAGGGCAGGGTGGGAGTGGGGATGGTTCTTGCCAAAGAGATTGATGACCTTCTTGTTGACCTGTTTGACCAAAGGAGTCTAAGTTACACCAAAATAAAAACCTTGGCTCTTCCTCAAGAATATGGTTTTGGTCCATTACAGAGTTATTTAGAAAACTAAACACTTGTAAGAATCTTTTTTTCTTAGGAGAATTGTGTTCACAGTGTAAGTGGAGTTTAGTTTTCATTTCCAACTCACCCACTCCCATTTTTCTCAGATATTTATCGAATAATGTGGTTTCTAATCTAAACAAAAAAAGTGCCTTAATCCAGAACATACACATGGACATAATCACACTAGCCTGATGGTGTTTGTACTTTTCTAAAACACTGAGATCTTCTCCAAAACAGAGTGGTTTGAGAACATAAGGTCTAGAGTGTAAAGAATTATAATGGAATGATAAACATATCTGGGATTCTATCTAGCCATAGAATCAGAGAGGCAGCACATTCCTGTCTGTCCTTTGGGGGTGGAAAAAATCTAGAGAGGCCGGCTCTATTCCCTTAAAAGAGGTCCGCCTCGGGATGTACATGTGTTTCTCTGTGTGGGAAATGCACATTGACATTTGGACGTTGCAGAGGGCAACCTGGCATTGGCTCCCACCCCAGCCTGCAGATGCCGCTGTGGACAGCCTCTTAGGATGGAGCTCTAATGGTCATGGGAATGTCTTAAACCCAGATCAGGGGACAAAAGTGAAGCTTAATAGGTGAATGTTCTGATAAGCCAGCTTCCCGTACACAACTGCCTGCTCTATTTCTTGGGCTTTTAGGATGTACTTAGTATAGTTTTGTTCTACAATGTGAAAGGTCTTACTGAGATAATCATGTTGCAGTCATGCCAAACTGAAGTGCCTTGAAGGGAATGTGCTTTGACATTTTATTCTAAGACTTTAGAATCTCCCCCTCATTCAAGCCCTCCTGGCCCTCAAGGTGCATCGTGAGACCTCTGTTTGGGGTCACATCCAACAGTGAAGATTAGCTGGGCTTATGTGTGCAGTGAGCCGATCTGACAGAAAGAGAAAAGCAGGCAAAGGAGAAAATAAACACTGGAAATGGAAGCAATACTGGAGTTGTGCTTTAGTGGATATCCAAATATTTCTGCTGAGGGCTGGCCAGATAGCTCAGCAGATTAAAGCTCATGCTTAGGCAGATGCAAGGGCTGGGAGTTTGATCCCTGGCATGCTGTGCTGGCCCAACTTCCAGGATGCACTGAGACAGCGATTGAGACTGGGCATGTTGGCATGCACCTGTAATCCCGGCTATTGGGAGGCTGTAAACAGGAGCATCACTTTGAGTCCGATCTACGTAGTAAGACCCTGTAGACCCCGTTCTAACTGCATTAAAAAAATAAGTTACTGAGATGGATTTCAGTGGTCAGAGTTGGTACTGGTGAATGGTGAAATTTTGTTGTTGCCTCTTAATATGTGTGTGCTTACTTTAGCACAAGTCTTTATTGCCTTCAGTACAAACAATAGAAGT
The DNA here is from genome assembly GCA_004027165.1 of Ctenomys sociabilis. Lineage (NCBI taxonomy): Eukaryota > Metazoa > Chordata > Mammalia > Rodentia > Ctenomyidae > Ctenomys > Ctenomys sociabilis. Next base: position 19,968 of record PVKA01001917.1, on the reverse strand, counting down.
TGCGTGCCCCACCTCAGTGCCACACCACTGTCCTCGTTTCTGAATGCTTTCTAGCGAGGCAGCAGCTCGCCTTGCTGGCCACTCTCGGGCTGCTCTAAGTCTAGGATATCTGTGAAGTGAGCTCTGTTGGAGGGAAGTGAGCACCTACCCCAACTGCTAGAGCATAAGTTAAGTTTGCATTCAGCCTTGGGTGATAGTGTGTTCCTCCCAGAGGGAAAGGCATTCTCTGAGCCTAGAGAAGACATTTACTTGCCCTAAGCTCCAGGTCTCTGCTTTGTAATAAAGCCTGTCTGGGCCTCTCTGGAGCATGAGTAGAAGGAAGCACTGGTGGTGCTGTGCTAGGAGTCCCACAAAACTGCCCAGTACCTTGTTAGTCCATCAGAGGGCGATATCTCAAACCCTGCAGTTTCACACAGTTCTCACGTGAAGACAAGATGCTCATGGAGACGTGGCTTCCTGCGAGAGGCACGGCCTTTGTGGCCCCACTAAGAGGATCTGGAGGAAGTGCGTGGGTGCTGCTGGTGAAGGTGTTGGCAGGTTTCGAGGTCTCCCTGAAAATGCATGGTCCTCAGTATTCTGCTCTACAGATGCCAAAGGGTGTTCTCCCAACCAGAAAGAACCCCGTGTAGGTAAGTGCTAGCATCCTTTTTTTAGTTGTTTTTTTCAATCCTGGGGATTAAATCCAGAGCCTTTGCACTGAGCTACATCTTAGCCCTTTTCAAATCTCAAAACAGCGTTTTGCTAAATTGCCTAGGCTGGGCTTGAACTTGGAATCTTCCTGCCTCATTCCCTCAGAGTGCTGGGTGCCTGGCAGGGCTAGTATCATAGAGGTTGTATGTTCCAGTGTCCCTTTCCAGTGACAGAATCTCCTGTGACTTAGGGTCTAGCAGATTGGAGCTGCTGGGAAAGGCAGAGGTGCCATGGGGTTTTGGACTGTAACACTCCTCACTCAGCCAGGCCCCTCCCTGCTGAGAATCAGGTTCATGTTCTCCTGGGTTTTTGTTGACATGTCACACCTGAGCCCGACCCCCACGAGGGGTGGATCGGGCTGACTCATGACTCCCTCTGTGGAAGGGGCCCAAGGAGCCTTGCCTGTCAGGTAGAACTATTATGGCAGGAACGAAGCGGGCTAGCTGAGCATGGTGGTGCATGTCTGCAATCCCAGCACTCTGAGTGAGGCTGGGGCAGGAGGAATCACAAGTCTGAGAGCCCTGCCTAGCAGTGTAGCCAGTTAGTGAGACCCTGTCCCAAAACAGAAAGTTCTGGGGATGTGGTGCAGAGGACCCCTTCAACTCCCAGCACCAAAACCAAAAAGCAGAGCAGAACAGCAGCAGGTTTAGCCCCAGGGGCACCTGGCATTTTCCTGAAAAAGTCGGAGCTATCCCTTTGGTGGAAAAAAATCCCTCACTGCACAGCCACATGTGAAGGTCCCTGCTTATTGGAATCTTCAGCTCATAAAGGATGCCTTGTGGGGAACTAATGTGCATGTGAGCTTTAGCCAGGGCTTCTGTTAGGCTGCGGGCTGGGGGTTTCTCAGCAGGCTGCTCTGCCCCTCAAGCTCGGGCCAGGGATGCAGCTGAAAGGGTGTGGCTGGTTTGGTTGCCTGGCATCGCTCAGGGTGCAGCCCTGCTTGATGCCCTCCTCTGTGAATCTTGCTGTGGTCCCTGGCTTCTGGGCCATTGCCAATGACTGCGACTTCGCCAGCCCTTCGAGGACCTCGCGCTGGTAGATGAAGGTGGTCCTCATGCTGGTGGACAGTGGCGCCAGGTATGGCTGCGGATGGAACTGGTGAGGTTTTCAGCTCCCTGTGGAGTTGTCCAGACTCACTTTCTGCTGAGGCCTAGAGCCAAGCTCCTCGGTGAGCCACTGCCACACAGGTCGGCACCACAGGCTCCTGATCCATCACTGTACATGTGACACATCCTGTGTTAGAGACAGGACACACAGGGTCCACGACTCTGATGCCAGGCTGGTGCCTTGCGGCCAGGGACAGATCACGACTACCACAAGGCTGTCACTCTGCCTGCTCCTGGCAGCCTGATCACTCTAGAGCTTTGCCCCCCTCTTGGAGCTACTGGCTGTGCATCACTGCTATTGACACTTCCTCGGGTTACAGTATTCCTGTTCCCTTTGCATCAGCATTCCTTGATGCCGGCCACACACCCTTGGCCCTTGAAGCAGTTACACCATGTGTTCGGGCTTCTAGAATGTTTCATATGCTGATGGTATGCACTTTATTGCAAAAGCCACTCAACCAAAGCCGGGACTGATGGTCAGACTATGTGGTGACTGTCCAGGCTTGCTCCTGTTCACAGGCTTCTAGGACTTCTGAGCTTTGCAGATGTGCTCGTATGTCGTCTGTGTCCCCTGGCAGCTGCCTTCTCACAAAGGCCCGGCAGGCTGTTCCATGGGCAGCTTAGAATAGAGCAGCATTTAGTCCTGTGTCAGGTGCCTAAGTCCTTTCATGGGGGGGGGGTTAACCCAGATGATTAGAGATTGGTAACCTCAGACTTGAGCTGTGAAGCGTCCCCCAAGCAGCACCCAGGAGGGAAAGAAGGGCTCGCTATGCCTAGGATGTTTTATTGTTGCTGTTAAGATAAGATAATCAGTTCTACAGTTGATTTATTAATGTTCTCATTCTCTATATTTTCCTTTGGGTTTGAAGCATTGTTGAAACTTTTGTTCTATTTTATTTCAGTGGCAACTCTCATTCCTCAATATTACCTGTACATATTACTGTGCTTTTGTATAATGCATGTTCTAAAGCTTGTCTCTTAATGTTTGGTAGATGGTCACAGGAGACCCACACTTGAGTTCAAATAACCCAAATGAACTTGCAGTGTAGGTGGGGAGGTGAGACCAATGCATAAAGCTAGCAGCAGGACCCTCAACAGAGTTTGGAGGGAGAAGAATTTCCTTTAGAGCTGACAGTCTAATAAGGATGTCACAGAAGATGTGGTGCCCAAGGAATGAAAATAACTCAGGTAAGTGGAAAGAGTAAAGAACCACACTCTGCGTGTGTTGACTATTCAGACATGGGATTGTGCAAATGCACTCCAGGAGACGGAAGCCCTGGAGCAGCTGAGGTGGGAAGCAATGTGCGTGGTAGGAGAATTTTTCCAAAGGGAGGCTGGGATCAAATTGTGAAGGGCTTTGAGTGCTGGTCTGAAGACTTTGTAGGATGATCTCTAAACAATGCCAAGTAGGTGTGAGACTGAAATTTTCAGACAAGGGCATGAAGTTTCAGAAAAGTGATTTGAGCAATGGGATGCAGGATATATTTGAGGTAGACCAGGAGGTGGAGGACTAATCCAGGCAAAAATCTGGACCAGCCCTGGGAAGGAACCCTGGAGACACAGGAGCCATTCAATGCATCAGTTCACTTGCTCAGCAATATGGAGTCCACCGTGGAGTGCTGGGCCCTGATTCTTACTAGGTATGAAGAGTCAAAGCAAAGTTACCAGGATCCCTGCTCCAAAGAGGTGTGGAGCCTTCAGCGGCTGCAGGGTTGAGAATCCTGGTGGTGTCTCCACTGCCATGGAGCGCAGGCACTGCAGGAGTTGCAGGTGGGGAGGTGAGCCTGCCTGGGTGCTTCCCGGAGATGTTGGCTGAATTGACTTGTTAAATTTCTTTAAAATCTTGCCTCGGGTTTATTAGTACAAAGAACATAGGAGGATACCAGACCCCACAGATGGCACCCCAGGGGCCACACCAGTCCTTCTGTTTTTACATCAGCAGATAAGAGGCTTTTCCTGTGGAACCTTCATAGTGGGCCTGGGCACCTTTGGGAGCCTGGGCTGGAGCAGAAGCTGGAGCCTGGGCCTTGGTTGGAGCCTGGGCCTCTGGCCGGCAAGGCCTGCGACCCTTGGCAATACTGGCACAGATACACTTCCCAAGCTTGGGGTGGGCAACATAGGTGAATCGATTGAGCCTGTGGTTTACTCCCTTTGAGATAATCTTGGGCATGAGCTCCTTGGGCTTGACGAGGGCCTTGATGGCCTTGGTACATGCAGTCCTGGCCTTGGCGTTGTTAGCTTGCATCTTCTTGAAGCCCTTCTTGTGCTTCTGGGATGTTCCTAAGGAACTTGGGATCTACCCCCTTCAGAGATTCATGGCTTTGTGACTGAGGTTTCTCAATGCCATTTCTATGCCATCTTCAGGACTGCTTGTGCGTGGTGTGGTTCTTGGAGTTGGCCATAACTGCACTGTAAATTGAAGCTGCCAAGTGTCTGGAACCAGAAGAAGAACTTGATTTGTTAATTTTTAATTTTGAGGTTTCAATAACTTTGCTGTAAACTATGTTCTTTATACTGAAGAATGTATAAAGTGTAAGTACAGTTTAGTGAGTAATTAAATGTTCATTTCATATTGCCTGGAACTGTGTTTTGAAGGGTGGAGAAAGGCAAGAAAGGACTGCTGTGGACTGAGGAACACTGAGCAGGTGATTGGTGAATAATATGGCTCCCGAGTCTCCGTGTTACCATTCCTAGGGCTTCAGATTCCTCCCTGGTCAGAAGAGGCAGGGGGCAGAGCAAAGGCCTACAGGAGCGTGTTGTGTGGAGGGACCTGCGTCCAGCTCTGTGACCTGTGAACTGGTGTCAGTAAGGTAAGGCTAGAGGGTGGGGCGGGAGCATCTGGCTGGATTCTGATGAGCACCCTGGGGGGGGGAGGGAAGCTCCCGCAGGTCTCCACTGCCTTCGCCCCAGCATCACTTGGTCCATCATTCCGGCAGCAGTGGGTTGTGGTGGGGGGAAGTAAAAGAGGCAGGGTGGCTGGGGCTGGAGATGCAGCTCGGGGCAGAGAGCTTGCCAAGGAGGTGCAAGGCTCTGGGTCCGAGGCCAGTGCCAAAGAAAAGAAGAGAGAAGATGACAGGGGAAGAAGAGAGAGGAAGAAGGAAAAAAGGAGGAATGTGAAGAAGGAGGAGGAGAAAAGAAGAGCAGAAGGAAAGGCAGGAGGAGGGGGAAGTGAGGGAAGAAGAGAAAAAGGAAGAAGAGGCCCAAGGAGAAGAAGAAGGGGGAGAAGAAAGCAAGGGACAGAAGGAGGAGAAGAGAAGGTTGGAATGGTGGTCAGGAGATTGATGTCATCCAGGGTAGAGAGCAATGATTGAAGGAATTAAGAGCAACAGAACAGGGATGAGGAGGTTGGGGATTGGCTGGTGGTAAAACTGCACACTGGGCTGGAAGATACTGGAAAGAGGATGGGCTTCTGGGGACATTCTGACCCGGAGGAGCCCATAGGATAAGAATGGCACCTCAGACTATTGCGTACTGAACATTCAGTCTGTCAGCTTTTTATTGCTGTGACAGAATACTTCAGGAAAACCAAAAGAGGGCAATATTTAGTCTGGTTCATAGATGTAGAGATTTCAGCCCATAGTGACTTCGCCATTTTGCTTTGAGCCTGCCTTGAGGCAATCCATTATGGCTGGAAGGCACATGGAGGAAATCTTTTACTTTTCACCTCACCTGGAAGTACAGACTGAGAGGGAGGAGGGGCCAGGGCTCCACTCTCTCCTCAGGGTCACATCCCATGGCCTCCACCACCCCGCCCCGGTCAGGCCTGACCTCCTCTCTCACAGGCAGCACTGCCCTTTAGGGGCCATCGGAGATCCAAGCCCTGTCAAAGCCAGGCAACGATCGCTTGTGTGAGCAGCAGGAGACCACTCCGTGGCCGGCTATGTGGCCCACTCTGTGGGAGTTTTTGCCCCCACTTTAATGTGTGTTTGGCCAAGAGCAATGACATGATTGAACGCTTGTAAGCCTAGGTGAGGCATCCCAAGTTTATTAAAAGAAGCTCAAGCTGGAATTACCAAGCAGAGAAACTTTGCCACTGCAGCCCCGAAGCTGTGCAGAGCAGCCCTGGCTTGGAATGGTTGCGTCTGCTCCAGCAGGGAGGGCTGGGGCTGGATTTCCTGCATAAGGTGAATGTGTTAGGTCATTGGTCAGGTCTTGAAGGAGCCGAGAAGTGTTGCTAGTTATCACTAAGAAAAATCTACTCCAGAAACAAATGGGTCACTATGTTCAGATTCAGCATGTGGAAAACAAGCCATGGTGGAGCTCCTTTTCTCTGCTTATTCTTTTTTTTTTTTCTTTTCTCTATTTATTCTTTAAAATTAAAAATACTTCCCTTTCCTTTCTTTTATTTAAATAACTACCTAATAGCTTTTGGACAGCAACATAAAAATTACTGGATGGGCCAGAATATGGGGAACATTTTAATTAAATCTAAGGTTTCATTTGATTTTTCATTTATTAAGAAATGCCGGGCCAAAAAATCCAGATTCCCCCGCCTCCTTCTTATGTGTCCTGGTGCACTTGGCGGTGCTTCTGGCTGCCTCCTTCCTGCTGCAGACCAGCAAACCTCTGCTGCAGCTCCTGCTAATTTGCTTCAGCTGGAGGGTAAAAATTTCACGCACCTGCACCTTCAGGAGTGTTGTGAGCTCCTATTATGGCTGTGTCTAGATGTCCCCCAAAGTCTCATTTGGTCATAGGTGGGGCCTTGTCAGAGGAGCTGGATCGAGGGCGTGTGATGCTGGGGTTAAGGGTGTGTGACTGAGTCCACTGATATTAGTAATCCCAGAAGTCCAGGCCCCCAACCCCTCCTGTCTGGCTGGGTCTCACCTTTCTTTTATTCCTTGGGAACCAACCTACTATGATAAAGAGACTTCTTCTTGGATTCAGGAATAAATAAATTCAGAGTCTAAATGGGGCAGACGAAAGCTGCCAAGGCTTCTTACTTGGGTTGCTGCCTTCTGCCTGCCACGAACTCTTTCTCCTCTGTGATGCCCTCTCCCGTGCTCCTCTGCCTCAGAGCCAGCCAGTTATGGATTGAAGTCTACACAGCGTGAGCTGTTCCTCCCATAACGTGTGGATATTGGGTATTTTGTCTCTGCAATGAGAAAAGAAGGGGAGACAGCTTCCTTGACATTTAGTTCTACCATTTTGTCTTTTGCAGGGAAACTGTAGTTTTTGCTCTTGCATTTGTTAATTTGTTTTCTTTTTGAGTTCTAGTAAAGCAGAACAAAAACCTGAAAACAGAAGGACCTTACTTTTGTTTGTCTTTTTGAGACAGGGCCTTGATAGCAGCTCGGGCTGGCCTTATAGCCCCTCACTTTGTAGCCCAGGCTGGTCTCAAACTCGCAATGATCCTCCCGCCTCAGCCTCCCAAGTTCTGGGATTATAGGAATGTGCCACCATGCCTGGGAGAAGAAGCTTTATCTTCAGTGTAGCTTCCTAAATCCAAGAATAAGCCTCTTTATCATGGTAGGCGGGTTCCCAAGGCAAAAAGAAAGGTAAGACCCAGCCAGACATGAGGGGCTGGGGGCTTGGGGAATTGCAGACTTGGGAGACAGTGCCAGGGGAAGCACAATTTGAGTAGTCTTAAGGCTGGAACTAAATGTGTTGGTGCCAATAAAAGGAGCTGAAGAGGAGACGATGGAAGAGGACATGCCTGGCAAGTCTGCACTCCATCCTGGAGAAGCTCTGTGGGCTCTTGTGGAAGGTTTAACTTCTTTCAAAATGGGTTTGGTGTTGAAGTGCTTGACTTCTTCTCCCTGCAGGAGGGACTCAGTGGCTTTGCCATTGCTTGAGTCTCTTTTCCCACTGGTTCTAGGAAATCAGGAGAAGCTAATGACTTCTGCTGAGTTGGGTACCACCCACTCTTGGATGCCTGAAGCCAAGTGATACCACCTTGGCAGAGCCCAGCTTCTCTGCCTACAGAGCCACCCTGGCTTCCCATATATGCTGCAAGAGAGACTTTCTGGATAAATGCAGCAGACAACCCCCGGCCCTGACTGACAGACACTCGCTCCAGTGCCAGGAAAGCCTCGTGTCAGCCTCCTGCAGTGAGGGTGATGATTTTTATTGATTTCATTTTTTTCCTCACAGAGCTGACAGTGTAGACCTGTGAAAGAGCAAACTGATGAAAATGAAAATGGTGAGTTGCCAGCTTGTGTCTGTCCTTATCTCCAAGGAAAAACAAGCACTGTCTCAGGGAGCTGCTTCTCCACACCAAGACAAATGAGCTGCTGAAGTGTCATGATTCTGAAATGGGAGCCAGATACATCAAGGATCATTTGCTGGTATCTGTCATAAATAAAAGAAGGCTTGTGCTGTCTGTTTCAGGACTTTGTCTTGGGACCACTATGCTGTCTTCTGAGACATGAGATCTTCCCTGAAAAAAAAGCTTAGCGCTTTCCTATCCCCTCTCTTCTGAGGTGCAATCAGTTTTCCATCAGCCACCATGTCTGCCTGTCTCTGAGACACATTTTATGATGAGGACGAGGAGGAGCACAGGATGGGGTCCTCTGGCCCTTGCTTATCCTCTTTCCTCCTGCTCCCTCTGTTATCCCTTGTCTGCTTCTCCTTCCCCATTTACCTACACTGCACCAACTACCAGGGATTGTGGATACAAAGGTGACTAAGTGGTGTGTCTTTTAGGCTAAAAAGCTGTAAAATCTTGGACTAAATTCATTTTTGTCCAATTGTTAAACAAATTATGCTCAGCACCCCAAATTGGCACTTACAACAATAAAACAAGCAAAAACAAAGCACAAGATGACAGGACCACTTTTTGAGTGAGGCGAAGGGGGCTGAGATGCACAAGGGGAGTGCGGGGTGGCTACAGTAAATCCTAAATGAATTGAAAAGTTTTCCTTTGGTGTGCATTATTTCTCTATTCCTGAAGCCTTTTCTTTGTTCATGTTTCCCCTATAAAGTCTCACACACATCTCTTTCATGCTTCCTCTGTGTGCTGTAAAGTCGTATGGTCTGTTTTAAAATTTTTAACTTAAATTTTCTCAATAGGCAATAAGTTGACATGGTTTAAAATACAAAGCAGTTCAAAAATGAGTCCCCAGTAGAAGGTTTGCCTCTTTCCTTCTCCCTGTTCCTCGTGGGTGCCCTGACCACCCAGCTCTGCTCCTTCAGGCCACCGCTGTGCACTGTCAGAGCTAGACTAGCTCGAGGCAAAGTGCAGAGCCCTAACTGCAGTCCCACAGGGAGCAGTGGCAAGAACAAAGACCAGAGGGGGACGGCCCCCAGCACTCGGGGGCAGCCTGCCCTCATCAGTGCCTTAAGACATGGACATGATGACCTTCCTGTGGCAATCTCTTTTGGAATAAGAATCTGTTGAGAAAGTGTGGATGAGTGCATGTCGGAAATTGTCACGTAAAGATCACAGAGGCCAGGGAGCAGAAAATCTGTAGCCTAAAGTCATATCCTGCAGGCAGCAGCTGGAGCATGAGAGGCTGCCCAAGGAGCACAGAAACGGGCAACCACTGGCCCACAGGTGCAGTCATTTCACGCCTGCGTGGCAGCCCCTCCTGCATCTTCCCATCTCAGGCAGGAGCCGTGGCCTCTCTTAGGTGCACAGCTAGGCCAGGAGCACAGCATCTTTGTGGCTGCCGCCCCTCTACCTTCTGTCTGCAAAGGCTGATTGCCTAGGCGGTGACTCCTGCATGGTTTGTAGGGTGACATCCAGTCAGGCAAAGATACCGGCCAGGGAGCAGCACAGGCCTCAGGGATACTGTCACTGTCCTGCTTGAAGGGGAGCCACTGACTTCAGAGGAAGTGCCACTCAAGGGAGGAATGCAGACCCGGACTTGCAGCTCAATAGGCGATAGGCGTGTGTGAAGGGCGCTGGCCTGATAGCCAGGTCTGGAGCCTCGTTTATCCACAGAAGATAGGAAGCAAGTGCTGAGATAGCTTAGGCTTCCCATCCGCACCTGGCCCCCGAGAGCAGTGGGGCTCCTGAGATAGGAGCTCTGTGTCTGGCACATTTAGTCTCAGTGGTGCAGAGGGACTGATGCTCTTCAGTGGCAGCAAGCGCTGCTGGAGTTTTATGAGAGAGACCTTAAGTGTACACCATCTTTGTTTTTTTTTTTAATGATGATGATGATTATTTTTCTGGGACTCAGAAATAACTAGCAGGTTTTGTGCATTGCTTTTCCTGTACCAAGCAGTGTCCAAGGTTCCTGAGAGGATGTGTAAGCTCATGAACCTTTGCGGCCTCCTCTCTCTCTCTCCTTCCTTTCCCTGGGTGGGAGAGATTACCCCACAGATAAGTCTCCAGTGGTGTGTGTGGTCATGGGGATTTTCCAATGCCAGGAACTGAATGCTTGGAGAATCTTTGAAGTTCCTTATCTTCTGTGTTGGGGGAGATTGCGCTCTTCTTTGAAGTGTAGTGATGAATCACGCTGGGATGTCTGGGTGCAGGCACAGGCACTGCGAGCTGTGCCGTGGAGGACTCTCTGGAGACGCCTGGGACACTGCTGATCAGATTTCTGGTATTTTAGTGAATGCTCAATATACATCTGAAGACTGGCCAGGTGTGGTTGGCACATAGCTATAACTCTAGCACTCTGGAAGTGGAAGCAGGAGGATTGTTGAGAGTTCAAGACCAGCCTGGGCTACAAAGTGAGCTCATGGCCTGTTTGAACTGCATAGCAAGACCCTGTATCAAAAAAAGAAAACAACAACAACAAAAAATCTGAACACCATAACTCTAGGAAAAAATCACACTGACCAATGAACTGAGCAGACTTGTTTAACAAGATGCTTAAACCTCACTGACACCGGGAATTCTTAAAGGGTTTGGTTTAATTATTTCAAAAATACTTAAAATGCTTCTGCCCAGGCAGGAATTAGTCTTTGGGAGATACAGAAAAGGTGTCAGCCGCAACACTGCCTTCCGTCAGTCAAGCTGCCACCTGTGGAAGAGGTGGCTTTAGCTTTGACAGCAGCGGAACTCGGAGAGCCTAGGTCAAGACCTGGTGGCCCAAGGATTAGTGCCTGGTTGCCCAATTGTCTTCAAAGTCTTTCTACCGGAGCGTTTTTGCTAAGGGGCAGGCAAGGATCGAGGGCTTAGCGAGGCAGCTTTGTCTCCCACTGTATTTCCTAAGGACAAGGACCCTGGAGGTGGCTGGGCTGGCTGTGTCAGGCCGGGGCCTGCCTTGCATCTTGCTTCTGTGCTTCCACTGCTCCAGAGCATGAAGCACAGAACAGACTGGCTTCTAGCACCTTTGCTCTGTTTGCTAGTATGTTCTGTTTCCTTTTGATGGCCTAAGATGGGACTGCTCTCCTTGGAATTGTTGTAGTTGTAGTTGTCTGTCTGCTTCTAGGACTCTCCAGAAGGAGTCCTAGAAGTGGACAGATTTCTTGGCATGTGCCACCTCTAAGATCCTTCTGGAGGTGGCACGAGCCAAGACCACAGCATGCTATCCAGGGAGCTCCTCTGTACCCTTTTAGTATATTTTGCTGCAGATGCTGTTCACCTAGTGGGAATACATATGACAGTTTTTGTGACCAGGGAAAAACATAAGTGGTAGGGACAGCAATGACTGGATAGGGGCAGAAGTGGGAGGCAGAGGGCATTCACTTAGCTGCAGCGCTGTAATAATAATTGCCAGCGTACCCTCACCCTGGCATTCGCTGGGCACACTCCTGTCATTGCAGCTACTTTGGATGTAAAGGCAAGAGCATCTCAAATTAGTGGCCAGCACAGGTGATTTGGTGGGAACCTTTCTTACAATAAAAACTGAAGAGGAATGAGACGTAGCTCAGTGGTAGGATGCCCCTAGGTTTAGTCTTGTAAGGAAAGCCTTTCATGGAATGCTTAGCTTTCCTAACCATTTCGATGCCTTAGGAATTGTGCCAGTTCCTAATTGTGAAGAATCAGAAGCTTAGAGATGAAGCAGATGGGGTTGAATGGGGATCGTGTTAGAGATGGAGTCTGAACCCGCCTAGGAGTCCGTAGTCAGCAGCTCTTTAGTATTGGCTTTTGTGGGTTGGGGTTTGTCCAGGATGTAGGTTCCGGTCCTCAGTGCCCGAATATAACTGGGAGGCTTCTACTGACGTGGGACTATGTGTTGCCATATGCAAAATTAGTTCTGAGAGAAATGACCCCAAGGATGACCAAGAATCAGAGACAGAGAGAGAGAGAGAGAGAGAGAGAGAGAGAGAGAGAGAGAAGACAAACAGACTACATGAATCCTTTTCACGAGCAAGCTCTTTTTCCTTTCTAGATTCTGAACACTGCATCTAGGCCTACTTACAGGACTCTTATTATATTGTTAAGTTGAGAATCTGTGGTCCAGAGTGCAAATGCACACAGTGAAGAATGGCTACTGTTACCTTTGAGGACGATGCTGCATGGCAGAGCCTGGCACCAGCTGCCTCTTTCTCACTCCCTTGCTCACTGTCAACCCCATTGTGCACCCGTCACTCCTGTCCTTCAGGCAAGTCCTGTGCAGGGAGCAAAGACCACTCACAGGCTGCCCTATCTCCCTGGGGATCAGTGGCAAGGACAGATGCAAGGCCGTCCCGGCCTCTGCAGAGACCCGGGCCCTGCTCACAGGATGTGGGCAGCTGCATAAGGAGGAGATGGCTGGGGCTGCCCCCAGCAGGCACACGGCAGATGAGCTCAAAGTTTCTCCTTTTGAGTGAGAAAGGAGTCTGCCTTCCAACTCCAGTGACAGATGCTGCCCCCTGGAAGGCCGGGCTGAGTCAGTGCTGAGTCTAACAGCGCTTTGGAAAACACGGCTCGGACAGCTTGTCATCTGCTTCCAGATCTGAGCACATTGGCACGGTTTCTGTATTCTCTGTGCCCAGGGGCGTGTGATCGCTTGGATAAATGACATCCACAAAGTTCAGTGGAGTGCATGGCTTCCATCTCCCTCCCCAGCAGTGGCTCTGGAGAGCTGCCGAGAAGTCAGTGGCCTCTTGTTCCTGGGCATGCCCCGGGAGAGGCCTAGTGGCTGGATGAAGGCCAGCATCAGGCCGGAGGAGACACAGAGCTGCACAGTGAGGAGGCTCAGTGCTCCAGGGCTTTGCTGCTCAGTGTGGCTGGTGGGCCAGCACCACCAGTGTCCTCTGAGCTTGTTACAAATGCAGAACCTCAGACCCACACCAGGCCTACTAAATTCAAGTCCATGTCTTGTTGAGATCCCCAAATCACATTTATTTGAATATTAGAAGTTGAGAAGCAGCACTCCAAACTCAAAAACAGTGCATCACATGTGTTGTATGTCTGCTAGTAGAGAAGAAGTCATGAACGAACATAGTTCCTACACTTTTGTTATCAAGGTTAATTATTTGTTTATTCAAGTAATAATGGCCTGCTTCCTCTGAAACCATTATTGTGCCTATCAGTAAATTGTTGCTTTTAAATCACAGGCTTCCTTATTTTCTACTTGCTTTGGTGATTCTCAAATCAACTAAGGATCTGTTAAATGTCTTAGGCTATAGAGCCCTGTAGCCGGTTCATTCTGGTGCCTGGATATGTTGGCATTCCTGCTTGCCCACAGAGGAGGTGGTGTTGTGGACAGCTGTTGGTCTTGTTTGCCCAGATCCCTGTTCCTGCTCCATTAGGAGAGGGCCCTGCCCCTGTTGGAACCCTGGAACCCTGGTTGGTAGGGCTGCCAGCAAGGTCTGCCCCCATCCAGGGACAGGGGGCAGCTGTGGAAGTGGGGCTGTCCTTCCACTGTGAGACAGAAGCTCATTTATTCCACCATAAGAACAGCAAGGGCCCCTGGCTCTGGATGGCCACCTCACTAAAGACCCCACTGTTTGCTCTTTCTTCCGTTCTAGTTCACATTCTTACAGAACAGTCTGTTTCTGTTTGCTTGAGGTAGCCGGCAGCTCTTCCTGTTGATTCAATCTGAAGAACCCCAGCTGAGCAGGAATGTAAGTCTGATTTATGTACCTGGCAAATCACAATTTTGTTCTTGGTGAAGGAGGAGGGCACAGATGAATCATCCATCTTTAGACTTTGCTTTATGGCTTAGATTGTGTTTCATAATCACTTAAAAAGGTTGTGAAGACTATTCAAGCTTTATGTTCAGTTTTTCCCTCACCTTGCCATAGTTCATTACATATGCACATATCTGTGGAAAGAGTAATACTGACTCATCGCTGGTAGGATTTAGGTGCTCCGTACATCTGTGATAACCTTAAGGTTAACCTTGTTCTATTTTTGTTTTAGTTTTTAAACTTATCACTTTGGTCTTCAGGTACTTTTAGCACATTCCAAGTGAGTTCAAAACTGTCCTCAGGACAAGGAAAAACTCACAGGACAGACAACAGCCCTATCATTTAGGCTGAGACATTTAAGGACCATTAAATTGTATAATCTAATTGGCAGGCTTTAGTTTTGTCTACGCACAGAGCTGCAAAAAAATTTGCACACTTTCCCCACAAATACTTTTCTTTTCTCTTTTTGTGCATTTTTAGGAAAGGGTCTACAGGGTGTTCAGAGTCTCACTACTAGATCAGACTTGTAGCAATCCGCCTGTCTACAACCTCCCAAGGGCTGGGATTACAGGCGTGGGCTACCATGCGCAGTTTCAATCGCTGTCTCAGTGTGCCTCAGGGGTGGGGCTGGCGTGGCGGGCCCAGGGATTGAACCCCCTTCCCCTGTACCTACTTGCAGGCACTTTAATCTGCTAAGCTATTTGGCCAGCCCTTCTTTATATATATGAAAAAATCAATTGAATCAAGCCCCCAAGAGAACTAACACATACTTCCTATCGTATGTCCACAGTGCCTTTGGGACAGCATGAAAATTAATTCTGGTGACATATGGGTTGAATGTCCAAAATAATCAACACTGTGCAACCATTACACAATGTTGTAGATAAATATTTACTGCACAGGCGTCTACTGTAGACACACCATGGGGCACAGACCACAGAGCCCTGCTTCTTACAGGCATACTCCATGCATGCAGAAACACTCCAGGCTCACACTGGGTGTCTCGAGGCAGCTTTGCCTTTTTGTCTTCTTTTCATTACAGTAATATATATTTTCTGATTTTTCTATAAAAATAGTTTTTGTTTCATAGTACGAAAAAAGGGGAAGTTATCTGAAGAATCAGTTAGAAACCCAGTGGGCCTTCTGCCTAGATGAGGGTGGGGTGCGCTAAGGCTTAGCTGTCCACATGACATCATCATCTTTACCTTGAAGAAATGACACAAAAATACTAACTTTTTCCAAGAACGCGGGAAAAATCTTATTAGCTTTTTAAAGTTAACCCCATTGAAGGGAACTTAAATTACTATTTCTGTGCGATTCTGTAAAGATGTCTTACACTTGGGGATTAAAAGAAAGGAACTCTGACTTTGTACTCTAACCGCCCTTCCTGTTTCTTAGAGCAGAGTCTCTCATGTTCTACTGTACGGACACATCCCTTGGGCTCTTGTGAGGACGTGGGCCAGGTCTGCACCAGCAAGATCCTCTGGCTCCATGCACTGCAAGGTGAACTTCAGGCCGCTGGTCCGTGGGCAGGCAATTCTTTGAGAAAAAGTGGTTGCTGGTTAGAAGCTGTCATTTTTGGGCCAGCTACAGCTCAGCAGCACAGCACCTGCCTTGCAAGCATGAGTTCCTGAGTGCAATTCCTGGTATCAAAAAATAAAGAAAAGAAAAGAAAAAAGCTATCATCCTTTTTTTTTTTTTTTTTTTTTTTTTTGCAGAACCAGGGATTGAACTCAGGCCCTTGCGCTTGCCAGGGAAGCACTTATTCCACTGAGCCATCTCCCCAGTCCCAAAAAGTTATCATTCTTAATGATGTTGGAAATCACTCTGAACCAAGGGTGGGGGCGGGAATCAGTGAGCAAAAGCTTTCAAAGCTCCTTGCAGATAGCTGGGAGCATTTGAGCCTTCTGGAACTGGGACTTTCATTTCATTAGTGCAGCACTGAGGTCAGGGCCCTAGGAGAAGAGTGAGGGAGGTCGGAAGGGTCCTGGGGCTGGGGGCTCTTTAGGAGAGCTGGATGCCACCAGCATGGCTGTCCCCCGTATGCTCTTAAAAGTGTCACTGTTGGTTTCCTTCACTTGGAATTAGAAAAAAGTGGAGGTCCTGCCACAGACTGAGACTTGACTTCTGGTATGCCTAGGGGCAGCCCACAGATTGATGACAAAACCAGAGGTTGTAGACCCCCGCTAAGAACATGTGAACAGCCCAGAAATCAGTTCCTTCTCTGTTCTCAGTCACAGGTCAAAAGCCTCTTCCACCTCAGGCCACTGCAGCTGCAGAAGGGGCTCAGCCTCCTCCTTGGATTGGGCTGGGCCAGCATGACTCCTGTACCCTTCACTGGGGTCTCTTCTCCCCAGAGCACGAGAGCCACCTCCTCTGTCCTGGCCCGTGATGGCTTGGAGAGACTGGCTGGACAACTTCCTGGATAGGGGTGGGCGAGTGCATCCTAATCTCCAAGCCTGGCCAGTGGGTCTCCAAGCTGCACTTGGGGCAGGAGGGGGTCTGGGCCACAAGCTTCCTCCTGTCCCTCATGTACCAGCTAGTCCTGTCTTGCAGGAGTCACCTGGGCAAATACTAGGTCAAGGGGAGGTAGAGACAATGGTGGCTTGCTGTCCAGGCAATGGAACAGGTCATGTTTGCCACTTGGCACGTGGACAACCCCAGCAGTGCTGGTGGCTGGGTCACCTGCACCTGCTATATGAACAATAACTGGGATGTCCGGCTTCGTGGCAGGTCCTGCAGGTAGTTCTAGAAGGGAAGCCGTTGCTTGTCGAGGTGAATCCCACTTTTGACTAACTCCTCTCTCTCTGCTCAGATCACAGGAACCCACAAGAAGTCCAGCCTTTCCAGGCGATTGGATACGCCGTGACTGCTTGGTATTTAAACACTAAAGAAAGGGCTGCAGCAAAGGACTTCAGGAATCTGAGTAGGAGAGCTGGGTCCGCCCTCTCTGAAATCTGCTGGCCTTCTTCATTTTGGCATCAGCTGAATCCTCCAAGAGCGCTGAGATCCGAAGACAGCCTCTCACATGACCACGGACTACTACCTACTCCTTGCGCCCTTTGCATCCCCGCCTTGTGTGTGGTCCTTCTTGTTTCCTGCCAGGACGGCACCGACCTCCACACACGCTCTTCCCAGGCGTGGACTCACTTGCTAACTCCAGATATGCCTGCAGACATCTTCACTGGCTAGCGGTTTAAGGGTGGAGTTGGTGGTATCGGCTAAAGCCAGAGCACCGGAGCAAGTCTTGCTTGCACTTCACGTGGTCCCCATGATTCTAAAGGAGGGGGTTTGCAAAGAAAATAGAAATTGGTGGCATCAGTAGAGCCTGAAGAGCAGAAAACTGAACTTTGTGTCGTCTGAGCGATTCCAGATGCTGGTAATCCACGGCTTGGTGCTTCTGGCACTTTACTACAAGTAGCGGTGTGGTTGCCTCTGGAGAGGGCTGCTCTCGTGGTGACCAGGCCATAAGCGTCCCACGGGGTGCACACCCCTCCTTGCTTTCCCACCCCTTGGACTTCCTACTGTACTGAGCATGATGTTCTGACTGAGGACAGACCCCCACCTGCACTGTGTGCTCGTCTTCCTGGGAGGCGCTGAGGACTCTGAGGCGACACCAAGCTACTACTTGTTTTGGTCTCATAGTTGGCATTTGGACTGAAACCGAAGGACAGAAAACGACCCAAAAGTTTCGCGTGAGACTCCAGTAACAGCTCACAACAACCCCGGCCTGCTCATGGACAGTAAGTAAATGTGTGTATCGGGCAGCATCTGAGACGGAAGATGGTGCCGCAAATGCGGGCGTTGCCCGGCCTTTCCTACCCCTTTCAGTGAGCTCACCTTTGCTTAACAACAGAAGCAACCCAAATAGGGGGCTGTGTTTTCAAAAGGAATTGAAGGTAAAAAAAAGTCATCCAAAAAGAGAACAGATTAAATACACCGCTGTCGCTGCCTAGGCTGCGTTCCTAGTGGGCACACGGGGCAGGTGCCACCGCATCACATTTCCTGGAGTGACCGTGCATGCTGGATCAGAAAGGCCGTCCCAGAGGAAGCAATTAATTTGTCTCCTAGTACAAGGAGAGTCACAGGGAAAGATTAAAGATCATTTTTTTGACACTGCGGTTGTCAGCTTCTGTGATGATTACTGACAAGATAATAACCCTCAATAAGCCAGAAAGTGAAAATTCTATTTTGAGAGCAAATACAGGTCAGGTCCGTGATTGCTGCAGACCAACGAAAGAATCACGGCAGGTGGGCTCCGAGTCCTCGGGAGGGGCAGACGGGGGCTGCCGCAAGGAGCTCGTTCTAGGTCCTTGGGGAGATCAGTATTTCCTTTAAGAATTTGGGATGAGGAGATTTTCCTCCTAGCGGTAGTTTTCATCTCTGGTTCTACCTCTGCGCCTGTTTAGCAGGCTTGTGTTCAGCAGTGCTTAGCTGTGGAGGCTCATTTGCTCCGATTGCCCCATCCTGGAAACAGTGACTTTCGAAGCGAAGGCAGAGCCTTCATGCAGCATTCAGGCTCACTGCTGTGGGTTCCCAGCATAGGGCAGTGGTCAGAAGTTTGCCTGATGTACAAGAGGCTCGAGGTTTGATCCTCAGGACTAGAAAAAAAAACCACTGCAGAGATTCTTACTGGGTGTTAGGTGTTAGGACAGCTGCCTCCCTGCAGGACGCACACTGGAGCGGAGACCGCACAGGCAAGCGTCCTTTCTGCAGCTTGTGGGCTGCAGTTTCCTCCTCATGGCAGTGTGCAATGTGCCTACAAAAAGCAACTTAGGCATTAATAAAGGCAAATCCAATAAGGAAACCCAGAGGCTTTTAAAAGCTGTTAAATACATAGATTGATGGGACCACCTGTTGTCAGGGCAGTGTGTGTGCTACAGCGGTGGACAGGACAGGCGAGACCTGGCCGGGTCCTCTTGTGTTACCGTGGTGGGTGCTGAGCTTGGGTGCCTGGAGAGTGCACCCAGCTCCTGGCGTAGGCAGGTGGCGTAGGTCCCTGCCTGAGCAGTGCCCGATGCAGCCTAACCATCAGGCAGGCTGAGGATGCCTTTGGGGTACACCCAGTTGTTTAGGGGTATCCTATGCTTCCCAATTGGACCTGAAATAATGTGTCCCATAATTCTGACTCATCATTTGGCTGAGGTTTGGAGCTTGGCAGGTTTGATTGAAATCATGACTTATTAGAGTTCAAATCATTCACTTATTACAATTATTGGATCACTACACCAAGCACATAATTGTGACATAAGAGAAATGACATACCTAGCGCATGAGGTTGTTAGAAGGCTTTTCTTAACTTTTAAAAAATTATTTATTTATTTGGTACAGGTTCTCACTACTCAGCTTAGACTCATAGTGATCCTCCTTTCTCAGCCTCCCCAGTGCTGGGACTACAGGTGTGTGCTACCATGCTTGGCCTTGGTGGGCAGCAGGGCATGCCCAGGGTTCTGGGGGCCACTCTGGCATGTAGTTCTGGAGATTGAACTCAGGTCCTTTTGCTTGCCAAGTAGACACTTAGACCACTGAGATATCTCCCAGCCCACGTTGGGAGGCTTTTAAAATGCACGCATATAAAGTCCTTAAAAGAGTGCCTGATACTAAGTTCTCAAAAGATACTTAACAGAGATTGGCTTGTCCTTCTTCAGTGTGCAGCTGGGCGTACTGCTTTGTTTCTCTGAAGTTGCTTAGTAGTGCAGCTTAGTAGTGCAGAGGACGACAGCACCTGTATTAAAGCACACGTACTGAGACCTTACCGACGGGTGGAGGTCAGCTGCTGCTGCTGGGCAGACCTGGGAAGACCTTGGTGTCTGGGGTCTGCACACTGCCTAGAGGCAGACTTCCGAGGGAGCAGTCAAGGTTTCAGGGCCTGCATTTGCTTGGCAGCTGCAGGGCTCTGCAAGCAAGGCTGGCCTGCGTAGGTAGCAGTCCTGCGAGGGATTCTCACACTGCAGGTCAGCACCACAGCGGCCCCGCCTCGGGTCGTCATCCGCAGATACACTCTGGGGCCAGCACTCATGCTGCCCAGACCTGGCTGCGAGGGCATCACAGACCCAAGGACTGCCTCGGCCCGTGTGGAACGCTGATGGGGAGTTCCTGAGGCCAACTGAGACTGGCTTCCCTCCGCAGTCAGGGTGCCAGTGCCGCTGGGCTGTAAGAGATTTCTCTTCTCTTCTCTTCTCTTCTCTTCTCTTCTCTTCTCTTCTCTTCTCTTCTCTTC